>VNJV01015351.1:0-11437 GCA_008042635.1 Drosophila nikananu | reverse complement strand
AGATGCTCAGCGACTACCTCTCGGCGGCGCAGGATCAGTTGGAGAACAAGCGTGAGATGTTCGATGTGAAACAGCAGCGTCTCCTCTGGGCCCAGGAGGAGTACAATCACCTGAAACAGGCAGCCAGTCGAAGCAGTTGTAAGTATTTGCTATTTAGAAGTCATTAATCTTTTATTACTTGAAAAAGTCAATTCTATTTAAACTCACTTAAAACTAAATCAGTAAAAGATATTGCTTTCCCTATAACTATAATTTTTTAGTGGATTATATTTAGAACCATAAATGGCCCATATTTTCGGCGAAACTCACTTAAAACTAAATCAGTAAAAGATATGGCTTTCCCTTGAACTATAATTTTTTAGGGGATTCTAATTAAAACTATACATACATGGCCCATATTTTCGGCGAATTATTTTTTGATTTCAATTGAACTATTACTATGGAATTTTCCTTATCACATTTTGTGGTTATTTGAAATTCAAAGATTAATCAATAAACAAGAAAGACATTGTTATTATACTAATCTTTTCAAAGAAACCTAATCAACTTTAAAACCAATTATTTTCCTTAATGCATTATTAAACATTTTATTAATGAAAACGCTCCTCTCTTTTTTCCAGTATGCTCTTCCTCGAGCTCCATGAGCCGGCACGACCCAGAACTGCTAAGAGCCGACCTCATGCTGGCCAGGGAACGTGTCCACCAGCTGAAGCAGGAGCTGACCCACATTACCAATGATATATCGTATACGGAGCGCGGCATGAACACCCTGTACTCCGTGGGCGAGAAGATCAATGCGCGGCAGAACGGATGCTATGACATTGCCGAGGTCCAGGCGATACGCGAGGAGATGCTCAAGGTGCACAAGTCGCTGGTGTCCGGCGAGAAGGTGCGCGAGGAGCTCATGCGCAGCCTGGTGCAGATCAAGAACGAGCTGAGTCGCCAGCAGATCAGCGAGGAGAACTCGGACCTCGCCTCGCCCTTCGACCGGGTGTGCGTGGCCAGCCAGACGGATCTGTGCGGTTCTGTGTCGGGCGACAACCTGAACGGAGGAGCACGCTTCGCAGAGATGGCCAAGACCAAGCTGCAGTATGCCGAGTGGCGGAAGCACATCAAGAAGCTGCAGCAGCAGCTGGCCGACCACGTGGAGCGCATTGAGCCGGGCCAGCTGGAGTCTGACAAGGATCGCATTCTGCTGATCCAAGAAAAGGAGAAACTGCTGAATGATCTGAACAGCATATCGGTGAAGTCGCGAAGCGAGGAGGAGAAGCGGGTGATTCAGCAGACCCGTCACAAACTGGAGGAAGACCTCAAGGAGGCGTACGAGGCCAACAACACATGTGTGGCCAATCGGTTGCGCTTCCACGAGGAGAAGCAGCTGCTGCTGGACAAGCTGCAGGAGGCCCTCAAGTCCACCAAGCTGCTGGAGGAGCGACTCAAGTCCTTCTCCTCGGAGAGCACTTTCTCCATTAGCAGCGGCAGCAGCCTGGGATCCCTGTCCACTGCCAGCAGTAAGAGTGCGCTCAGCTTCACCGACATCTACATAGATCCCTTCGCAGTGGATTCGCCCATCGATGTGGTGGATCTGAGGCGGCGCTCGCAGCGATTGTTCCAACAGCGCCTGCATCCCGCGCATCCTGTGCATCCTGTGCATCCTGTCCTGCAGCAACAGCAGTCCTCAGAGGTCTCGCTCTCGCCCCGCAGTAGCCTGTCCATGGAAACACCGCCTGCCTCGCCGATGAAGTATAATCCGGGAGCGGATAACCAAACGCCGCAGACCTTAAAGGAAGAGCCCACCTATGCCAACGCACTGCCCGCCCCGCCCGCCTACACAGCCCCGCCGCCACTCTCTGGGGTTCGAGCTCGTCCCTACGACCTCGACTCCACGGTCCTCGATTGCATGATGCTGGAGGCGAAACTACAGAAGTTGAATTTGGGTGCAACGCCCCTAACTCTGGCCGCTTCGGCCCCACTCTCACCCATTTCGGAGAAGCCCTCGCTGCTGGATCTGCCGCAGGAGATGCTCAGCCGATCGTCATCCACATCCAATACGAGATCCGTTTCGGCGGCGGTCAGCAATGAGTCGGTGGCCGGCGATTCCGGGGTCTTTGAGGCGTCGCGTGCCCATCTGCCGCGCAAGGAGCTGGCCCAAGTCCAAATAGGACTCAAGTATCTCAAGCAAGAGGGCGTGTTGGTGGTGTCCCTGGAACGCGGGAACAATTTGTTGGCCCTGTGGACGGCCTCTTCGGACAACTCACAAGTGTAAGTCACATTTTAAACACAATTATTGTTATAAATATTAATTATGAATTTAATTTAGATATCTGCGTGCCGCTTTGCTGCCGAATTCACTCACCTCCATTCGGACCAAGGCCTTGGGAGATTTCCAGAAGCCGGTTTTCAATGACACATTCGCAGTGCCCATTACGCTGGACAAGCTGCTGACCAAGAGCCTGCAGGTCACAGTGGTCACCATGACGGGACAGAAGGAGGAGATTATTGTAAGTATTTATTATCTTAACAAAGCGGTTCAAACAATTATTATTTTTGTTTTGTTTTGAGTTCTAAAATATGTTTATATTTATCTATTTCAGGGCACCGTCCAGATCAGCATGGCCGAGTTTAATCCAGAGGATTCCACCTTGAAGTGGTACAACGTTCTAAGCTCCAAGTTCATTCCCAGCTTTGAGTCCTTGGACATTCCCTCCACCAGTGCCGCAGCAGCGGCAGCAGCTGTCGCAGCCGCCAGTTCCAATTCCAGCGCAAGTGTTGGCAATCGGGAGGAGTCTTCGGATGAGTCCACCATCACCTCCTCGCAGACTTCGACCCTGACACGCAATCAGGCGCCGCCCATGGAGCTGCAGGCGCAAATTGCCGAAGAGCAGCCGGAGCAGGGGCGTCCCAGTGAGCAGGAGTGCAGCGACGACGACGATGATGATGATGATGATGACGAGGAGGAAGAGGACGATGACAAGCAGCTAATCAGCGATGTTGGTCTAATGAACTGTAAGTTCTATCGACTGATGTATTTGTACTGTATAATATTGTTTCCTTATTAAATCCATACAGCCAGCTGCATGCTTGATGCCTATCTGCAGAACATGAAGCAGGAGTTTGCGGACAAGGAAACCAACACAGACTGCGCCTTCTTCCCAGAGAAGTCTCGTGGTCAATCGCAGCTAATGGACGACAGGCCCGTGAAGCGATCACAGACCTTTACGCCCTCGGTGGCCGTTACCAAGAATCGTTACAATTGCCGCCTAAATCGCAGCGACTCCGACTCTGCCATGCATTGCGGGGTGGCTCCTCATACCTTCCAGCGCGGCGCCGCAGAGCGACGATCCCTGCGCTTCCACACCAAGGCACCCAAGTCTGTCACAAGTAAGTCCAGTCAAGACTAAAGATGGGGAAGAGGAACCCTTTAGTAAATAAACCTTTTCCCTTATTTCAGAACTACATACTCACATACCCCGCACCAGTTTGGACCTGGAGCTCGATCTGCAGGCGCAGCACAGCAAGCTCTACTTCCTCAACGATCAAATTGCCAAGCTGCAGAACCTCAAGGAAGTGTAAGTCAAAAATGTAACTCCGAAGATAAACCGATGCTCATTAAAATGCTTCTCTTGTTTGCAACAGTTTGCAGAAGGCCTGCGAGAACAAGGATCCATTAATTGCGGCCTGGGCCATTGAGAACGAGGAGTTCCAACGACTGGTAGCGCGTGCCGATCCCGCCAAGTGTCCCGAGGAGCGCCAGCTCCAGAAGCTGCTGATGAAAACCGCCAAAGAGATTCACAAGCTGCGCAAAACCAAGGTTCCCAAAGGCTGTCCCGATCTAGTGTCGTTCAAGTAAGTTACTCTACTTGAAATTTCATTGAAAATCGGTATTCATATTTTATTGTATTTTTTTTTGCAGGGAAAAGATCACCTTTTTCACACGCAAGGGACTTTCGGTGCCGGAGCTGCCCATTGAATTCACTCTGCCGGAGGCCAATCCCATCGAAGAAGAGGAGGAGGAGGAGGAAGAGGACGAAGATGAGTTCTACAATTCTGCTGAGACGGCTATTGCCATCAACACGGCATTGGTGGCCAGCAGCAACCGGAACAAGAATCTCAGTGAGCACCACCACCATAGAGCGGTGACCGGTGCAGTGCCCAAAATACCAACATTAATTGCTGCTCCTGCTGTTAGTCCAGCTGAAGTTTCAGCTGCCTCTCCTGCTGCAACTCCTGCAGCTTCCCCTGCTCCTGCTGCTGCCAATCCTGCGCCTGCTGCAGCTGCATCCACAGAAGGCGACACCACGCCAGAACAGCAGCGCTACGACTATATTGTCGATCGCAATTATGGCGTGGAGGTGTAGCCCCCTAACACCACCACCGCATCATCTCCTCCCCACCATATTCGCTGTACATTTTTTGTAATTAATTCTAGTATTTATTTTCATTAAGCGAGAAAAGTATTTATGTGTATAAAAGAAGAAACAACAACTGATGTAACAAATATTCTGTGCCTTATAGAGTGAACGTGTGTAAGAAAGAGCGACGCAAGAGCAAGAACCATATGCTAGAATGTTAGATATATATATAAATATACTTAAATGTAAGCTCTTATTTTATAACTAGATTAAACCCATAGTCAGTTGTACAAATTGACCCCCACTGATGACCATTTAGAAGAGCAACCAAGCCCACTAAGCAACCAACCCGCCCTTTCCCAGGCAACCCCCGAAACCCATTCAATTATCAAACCATAACGCGCACATTGTGCGTTTAATGCCTTCTCCTCCGCCGAAATTCATATTGAAAGCCCAACTATACTTTTAAGACTTGAGTGAAAATATATACGAATGTTTATATGAATATTTTTGATACGATATCCTAGCAGTAGTTATACACATACCGCTTATACCGATTATATACCCCTGAAACATGAATGAAACGTGAAATATTTATTGTATTGACGGAATCGAATCCGATCGCCTAAGTTAGTGTTTAGCTTGCGTTTTTGTTAAGCTCTCAACAAACAACATTTTAATTTTTTTTATAAAAAAAATCCTATGCTAACAAAAAAAAAATCATAAGAAAATATACACAAAAAAAGTGAATGTACCATATTAGATAATCGTCACTATATTATAGATATAAGAGCCTGCCCTTCTAACTCCCGAAACAAAAGAAGGAAAATATTAAATGAAACCTTGTTATGTGCTTTCTCTTCAAGCAAACCTGTTAAAACTGTTGTGTTTTATACAAAATTAAACTAAATTAGCCACAGATCTAGTTAGTTGCGGTTTCAAGGGCTCTGTGCCGCCAACCTTGCTGTTGTTTATGTTTTCTTCACTAACCCACGCGCAGCCCCAGACCCTTTCCCACCCGCAGATTAAGTGCGTAGTAAATATAAATCGAAAAAGAGTCCTTTCCCCTCTGAAAATATTTTTTGCTATACTTTAGTAACTTTAGTTTTAATAAATTATATGAAAGTGAACACATGTATATTGTAATTGTGCAATAAACAAACAAAAAAAGATACTGACATAACTGAAGATATTTTGGTTTTCTTAATTAACACCAAAATTGCGGAGGGTACTCAAGGGTTGAAAATTTATTAGGTAAGTAAAATATGGAAATTTGTTCTAATCATTACGAGGCAGTTATAAAATATAGTTGTCCGATCAGCAAAAATATAAAATCACATAGCCATGTACATTTTTTTAATGCGATTGCTTAGACTTTTGCTTTTAACCCAAGCGACTTTATCGAAAAACAGTCTAAAGATGACAAAATTGATTTTTTTTTTCTGATTTGATGGTGATTTTTAATCATATCCACATGTTCTCCGTGTGTTTGTCCGTTTCTTGTCTTAATAGCCTATCAGTTTACGATCTATTTATTCGACTGAATCCATAAAAAAATACTTCTTTTTACAGGAAATATATATAAAATAATATTAAATATTATTATTTTTTTATGGTCTTGATTATAATTATATGAAAATTAGAGGACTATATAAAATAGTTGCCATATTAAGGATCGAAAAATAAAATTTCGCGCTTCTAATCAAGCAACTTTTTCCTTTTTTAGTTCAAAATCGTAAGAAGTAAAGAAATTTTAATTTGATTTACGCGCCAATGTTCTTATCGATATACGATAAAAATTTACAATGCCTTAGAGATGTGCAAGTTGTGACAGATTACGCCTCCAGCACGCACTTTTCACATCACTAATAAGGAAGCACGTTTCAGTTTTGTTTATAAATTTTGAATCTTAAAAAACAGAAAATAAATAAAAATGGAGGAAGCTTTTGAGGTTCTGGACCACATGGAATGCGACGTTTGCGGCGAGAAGACATTCCAGGAGCGTGAGGGCTTCTATTACTGCATCGAATGCGGCACTCAGAAGCAACAGATTCGGGCTGTGGACCTCACCGCCGACGAAGACTTCAACGAAACCGGCGCTGGAAAGCATAACAGCCGTGTTATCCGTCGGCCAAAGAATGTGGCCAAAATAGAGGACAACGACATCACCTCGTGGGAGTTTTACAACTACGTGCTGCGCGGCTTCCTCCAGGAGCTGCTAGACATGGGTGCCAAGCCGGAGCTCAAGCTGATGACCCTGCAGGTGTGGGCGGCGTACATGAGCCAAATGGAGGTCGCCTTCTGCAAGAACAACGAATTCGGCCTGCCCAAGCTCAACGTGCGGGCACTGCACAGGTGGGTGAAAGAACATCTAAGGAGAAGGCTTGGGAAGGTCTCTTTTTTAAATACTTGAATAATCAACACTACTCTTGTAGAGATGCTCGCATCATTTACAACTACAAGCGGACAAAGCTAATGAAGAGCAGAAAGAGCAGCATGTCTGCCGATCCCAATGATGAGCGTGCCAAGTTTCGGATGTGGAACAAAACGAAGGTAATTATACTCAAATTAACAAGGTTTATTTAAAATTTAAATTTATGAGAAATAGAAATTATTGGGGAACAACAGGGGCAGCAGCATTACAAAGGTGCGCGGCTTGGCCTCATCTATTGGTGCCACCAAAGTCCCTTCAACTGGCTCAGAATCTATAGATTTTTAATGTTAGTTTGAAAGTAATTTTAATATGCTAAAATATTCTCCTTATACTCACTCTCAATGACTTCTTGTGGTGCTCCAGGAGCCGGCTGAGCATATGCCACCGCCAAGATGGCCAAGCAAACCAAAACCAGACGCAGAGACATGTTTGAAGCAAGTGAAGCTGCTGCTACTGACTTGTCTTTGGCCATGTTGTGCTTATATAGCCAAGAACTCTACACTGTATGCAAATGACATAATTACCCCGCTCATTAGTTAGAGTTCCTACACCCAGCTCTTATCTGGAGTCTAAAACCTTGTTCTCCTTTACAGCGCAATCTCGACGCCTCGGGCTACAACAGGCCGCGCGGAGCCCCAGATACCGGCGGAGAGCAGGGTATCGGCGTGAAATGGTCCTGGAAGGCCCGCAAGGCCTTAAAGAGCAAGATGCCACTAAAGCACCTGGACAAGCATAGCCGGGTTAGCAGCATGCAGTGCCATGGCCTGAGACCCAAGGCCAAGGAACTGCATTGCTTCGATCGACACATATACAACCTCAATTTGCACAAGTTATATGTGGTGTTGGCCATAGCCCTTAACATGGTCGAAGACGACATTCAGCTGACAGATTTGCTGCGGCTGGTCGAAGAGGAGCACCTGACCGGCCGGTATATGCTAAAGTACCTGCCTGAAAATGTGGCCGCCAAAGGAAAAACGTTACTCAAAGAGATGGAGCTTGGCCATCAGACGGACCAGGTCTCATATACAGTATGTTTTTAAATATTCTTCTTCTCGTTTTTTCTTCGTTTCTATGTTCTCAGTCGAATTTTTCCCATTACGATCTTGTAATGACTTTATGGAGAGTAATTCGGTTGAGCACACGCACAATGAAAGTCAGAAGATGCGCCAATTTTACCGTTAACTTATTTTTCTTCCAGTTCTTTCGCAGCCATGTGGGTTATATGGCGCACTTTATAGATCTGAGTGAATTTCAAAAACCGAATCTTCTGGCCTTGGCCGAGCGCTATGTCCTTGAACTAGGCCTGCCCCCTCGGGTGGCCAAGTATGTGGGCACCTTGATAGACCTGCATCCACCAAGCTTCTCTTGCGCCCAAGGTTATCATGTATATCCGCGCTATGAGCCCAGGGTGATGGCCTACATTGTGTACGTGATGAAGCTACTCTTCGGCCTAGACGATGTAAAGGAGAAGGTGATCTCGATGTCAGCAAAACAAATTAACGAAGAACTACAGAATGCTGGCGGAGATGAGCCTCAAGTACCCCTACTTTTTGTATTCACCGAGTGGATGCAGTTCGTAGAGCTGAGAAAAGAGATAGTTGCCCAGTACAACCAGAGCTTTGCTCATCGCTTTGGAGTGGCAAACAAAACGAACTGTCAGGTAGATGATATCCTCGTGAAGGATCGCAAGCAGAGAGAGCAAGAGTACGGCCAGGACGAGGTGCAGGGAACAGCCATGCAACGCCAATACGAGAATATGACACACACTATTGAAACCCTGATGAAGGAGCACTTTGGCGAGTCGATTGAAGAGAGCATCGGCAAAAATCACATTGAGTTTCAGCACAGCCTGACACCCGCTCACACATACTTCCAACGGATTCTGCATCAAGTGTCGCGTTCCGATGGCGCCGCCATGGACATCCAGATTCCCGACTACATGCACGTGGATCACTCACAGCGAAACCTAGATCCCTTTGTCAGGGAAACCAGCGATTTAAAGCAATATTTCGCTCAGCGCGGCGTAAAGCTGCATGTAGTGGAGGTCGCTTGCCAGGAGGAAATCGAAAAGGTGGGTCTATTTCATCCCCTTCCGGCTGTGCCTCCATCTACGCGGGAATTCCGCGCTAATTGTGACATTAAGTCCGAGACATGGATTAATGAGATGAAGAGAAAGGAGAAGCGGCCCGACTTCCAATTCCGTCCACCCAATTCCACCTATGGCGCCGCTTATCTGGCCAGACTACAGGAGCGTCAGGCTAGGCGAGAGCGGTTGGAGGCCATGAATCCCTTTTGGGAGATCACAGCTACCCCTAGCTACCTGTTAAAACTGAAGAATGATGAGGAGATTCTCCTCGACACCCTTAGCTCTATACAAACCTTCGAGGAGGTAAACATGGACCCGTTGGAAGTGCCCCTGGATCTGCCACGCCGCCATCTGGAGAAGAAGCTGATTAACAACAGCGAGTCGGAGCCAGAACCGAATGACATTTCCGGGGAAGATTCAGATCAAAAGCCTCCAGTCCTGGAAGAGTTAGTGCTGACAGTCTCAAACTTTGACTGCTGGCTTCTGCATGGCTTCATGAACAAAATTCGGGAGATGGACAAACGAGCGCTGCGGCCGTTTTTCCCCTACTCCTTCCGCTGGCTTCTCGAGACCTGTGCCGCCACCATCGGCGTGGGATGGGATGTCCTATACGAGCAACTTTTAGTCCTGGAAGTGATGTTCCACCATAGCATCAAGGACTGGAGCAACTACAGACACCTCCTGCGCATCGAATCCATCAGTTCGGAGAAGGACAGGCAATTACTAGTTAGGTCGTACAGGGACATGTGGTAAATTCCAGTTGCACTGCAGGAGAATTGCAACGAGAGGAAGCTATAAAATGTGCTATATCTAAGTATTGCTTTGCGTGACCTCTGATGAGGGCTTGAGGATTTGTATTAAATACAATAATATTAATATTAATTAAAAGATCCTAAGTTATTTTTGACGATCTTCGTTGACTGAGAAATATACAGGTCCTGGATCGAGATACGGGAAACGTAAACAAGGACATATAGATGCAGGCAGCAGCTCCGAAAAAGTAAACAAAACACACCCACTCACAAATAAATGACAACAGCTGTGCACAAGGTAATAACACATACGTAAATGTTAAAACCGAATTTGTTGGTCATTTGAGTAAATTTGATTAATTCATAATGTAATTGTAAGCTGCAAGGGTATACAAACTTCGGCGTGCCGATGTTAGCTTACTTTATTGTTTAAGATTTAAATATTATACATATAAGTGCTTCGAATATGAAAATTTTTTAGAGTTATGAACAATAAATTTACATATATCCTGTTATTCAGTTAAAGTAATACAAATTTATCCTTTCCTAGTCAGTGTCGCGCCACTTAACTGCTATTGATGTGAGCGCGATTGTATGTGCGCGAGAAGGCGCATTAACATCAATATCAATAGGCAAATTAACGTTTATCAGAACAACAACAATAGCATTAGCAGCAACAATGCGTGTCGCGGTTTTGTTTACAAAAATCTTCTTCAAAAGAGAGCGCCGGCTGTCTCAGCCCCACGGTCATCGCCAGCTGCCGAGAGCGAGAGTGAGAGAAGACTGAGGAGAGAGTGAGAGTGAGCAGTTTTGGGGGAACAGTGTTGTTCATTTAGCTACATTGAAATAAGAAACTAGAAGCTCAAAAAGGTATTAAATCTCGAATTCTACTTTTGATCAGGGTGTCCTCGAAAACGTCTGCTTTCTAATAATTTTAAGATATGTATGGTAATTTAAGGAACTCTCCATTAAAGGTCGTTATTCTTAAAATAAATAATAGAATAATTTACACACCAGCATGCCCCGATTTTCACTTGTTTTTGAGTTTTAATAAAGGTTAAACAATAAATTTGTAAAATTGTAAATCGAAAATAAGTCCCAAAATTTTGTGAGTTATTTATGTATTATTAAAGAAAAATTCCTAAAAGGGTGAGGATGAAGGGAAAGACGAAAAAAAAACATAATTTAACTAGGCTTCAATTCAGCAACATGGTGCCAAAGGAAAACATTTCTGACGTAGTTGATGACAACTGCTATTGATGACGACGATGAAAAAGACTGCTAAACCCATCAATAACGAAACTTGTGATGAACTTAACTTAAAACAAATATTTTAGATCGTTACCATTATTGCCCTTATGACAGGAAAATATTTGAAAGTTTAATAAATTTTTTTTTTTAATTTTAATTACATTAAGAACGTTTTAAAAAACTTTCTAGAAATACCAAATTTTTAAAATTAGGTGGTTGTACTTAATAACTCTTCAATATTGGGGACTTAGTTATTTCGTTTTCTCTTGTGTCCCTTTTTTATGATTTTACATTTACATTTTCTAATTTTTTTTTTTCTTTTTAAATGTTATATAAAATACTGTTTTTACTTATTGGGTATTTTTGGACTGAAAAATTCAGCTGTCTTTTCACTTGTTGATCTGGCTTTTATTTATGGCTCCAAAAAAGCAGTCATCTCTGGGGGGCGGCGAACGTGGGCAAAGAAATCATAGGCGCGCATTCGCACGGCTCGTTTCAGTGCTAATTTTATCGTCGCCGCGTTGACTGTTTTGCCTTATTGCGGTTTCCTTATTTTCCACTT
>VNJV01015346.1:0-12011 GCA_008042635.1 Drosophila nikananu | reverse complement strand
CACGTACGCCACAAAGTAGAGGAAAACAGAGAATCAGAAAAATCATTCACTTAAAAATTATAATAGAAACATCTAATAACAAACAATTTTATTTTATTTCAGAATATTATAATAAAAAACGCCCGGAAGCGACTGCCTTGAATAAAATCCGAGAAAAATTAAGAGTTTTGACGAAAGGACAGCGCCAGGTAAGAAAGTCGCAATTTGAACAAGATATACAAGATCTTTTACTTTTAAAGTTAACATATTTCTAATTAGCCACTGTTTAGAAAAAAAGGCCAATATTTAATTCTCAATATGTTTGCAAAATATTGATGATTATAATTTATTATTATTAGATGTTTCTAATAAATGCAATTTCAAGAAAAAGCAAAGTCGTATTTAAACATATTTTATGTTACTTATTAGTTGATTAAATTAAATAATTATTTTATATGGATTTATAGATCGGTCATCACAAAAGTGCTGTCATATACGTACTAATTTGTTTAATCGTTTGCCCTAAGTTACCAGGGTATATAGCTTTGTACCGATCGAAAACAGGCAGAAGGTATATCCGCAGACCCCATGAAGTCAGCATCAATAGCCTTAGAAACATCTATTTGATTTCGTTGCTGGGCAACACGTATTTATCAAAACTTCTCTTTAATAAGCCATATCCAAATGCCGTTTATGTTACCGCATCTCATAGTCTTGTTCTTTTAGGTCATACAACACTTTTTGTAAAATTGACTGGGAGAACTAAAACAAATATTTTCCTTTTCCTTCAGCGAAAGGCAACGCACGTCGTCGCCACCAAGAGAAACTTGCTACATCCGAGGTAATCTCACTCTGCACACAACACACAGACAGAAATCCAAAATGGAGCTGCGCGTGGGTAACAAATACCGGCTGGGTCGCAAGATCGGTTCAGGATCCTTCGGCGACATTTACCTGGGCACCACGATCAACACTGGCGAAGAGGTAGCCATTAAGCTGGAGTGCATTCGCACTAAGCATCCCCAGCTGCACATCGAGTCCAAGTTTTACAAGACGATGCAAGGTGGCATCGGTATACCGCGCATCATCTGGTGCGGCAGCGAGGGTGACTACAACGTAATGGTGATGGAGCTGCTGGGGCCCTCGCTGGAGGACCTGTTCAACTTCTGTTCGCGCCGCTTCTCGCTGAAGACTGTGCTGCTGCTGGCGGACCAGATGATCTCTCGCATTGACTACATTCACTCGAGGGACTTTATACACCGCGACATAAAGCCAGATAACTTTCTTATGGGCCTAGGTAAAAAAGGCAACCTGGTGTACATTATTGACTTTGGCCTGGCCAAGAAGTTCCGGGATGCACGTTCGCTGAAACATATCCCGTATCGGGAAAACAAGAACCTCACGGGCACAGCCCGCTACGCCTCGATCAACACACATCTCGGAATCGAGCAGTCGCGCCGCGACGATCTGGAGTCCCTCGGCTATGTCCTCATGTACTTCAACCTTGGCGCGTTGCCCTGGCAAGGCTTAAAGGCGGCCAACAAGCGACAGAAGTATGAGAGGATCTCCGAAAAGAAGCTGTCCACCTCGATCGTGGTGCTTTGCAAGGGCTTCCCCAGCGAGTTTGTCAACTATCTGAACTTCTGCCGCCAGATGCATTTCGACCAGCGGCCCGACTACTGCCATCTGCGCAAGCTCTTCCGAAATCTGTTCCACCGATTGGGCTTCACCTATGATTATGTGTTTGACTGGAACCTGCTGAAGTTCGGCGGTCCCCGCAATCCGCAGGCCATCCAGCAGGCGCAGGACGGTACGGACGGCCAGACGGGACACGATGCGGTTTCCGCAGCAGCAGCTGTGGCAGCGGCAGCCGCCGCCTCATCGCACCAACAGCAGCAGCACAAGGTCAATGCCGCGCTGGGTGGTGGTGGTGGTGGAGGCAGTGCAGCACAACAGCAACTCCAAGGAGGACAAACACTGGCCATGCTGGGCGGCAATGGAGGAGGCAACGGAAGCCAGCTAATTGGCGGCAACGGACTCAACATGGACGACTCAATGGCGGCCACAAACTCTTCGAGGCCGCCATATGATACGCCGGAGCGACGTCCATCGATACGGATGCGCCAGGGAGGCGGCGGCGGCGGCGGTGGTGGTGTCGGCGTGGGCGGCATGCAAGCAGGCGGGGGCGTGGGGAACGCCAAATAATATTTTATTGTTTAAAATGCAACGCTGGACACGAAACAGTAGACAGACGGAACTCAGCAGCAGCAGCAACACTATACATGTAGAATATATAGTTATATATACCTAATATATATATATAATACTTGCTTTATATATGCGGTAAACACATGTTGAATGTATCCAAAACGGCAGGAGGACCAGGTCCCTGCCGAGATTTGATATGAGAAGAGGTTAATCGGAGGATAAAAGCAGTGGAAAACAAGAGAGAGGAGCAGAGGCAGTGCAGAGCAAAGCGCAGCGCTTTCCTTCTTATCTGTTCTTTCCCTTTTTTTTTATTGTACATTTCGTTTTGTTTATTGACATTTTTGGTTTCTGCTCCAAGTTGTTCTGAATAGAGAGACGGGGCGCGCTTATTATTAATAATTAACTAGCCTATGATTAATTTAATTTATAAACGTAGACCATAAAACGATTGCAACTTGGCTGCAAGAAACTGCGACGACTGCAACATTGTTCATTTTGATTTGAGATCCTTACGGGCATGAGCAGAGGAGCAGCAGAGATCGGTCTGAGGATTTTGGAAGAATTGGGAAGGATACCAGCCAGGATGATACGCAGGCATTTATTCTGTTTGGCATTTGAAACCCGAACTGGCTCTATTTTTCGTTGTTATTTCAAATCCCTGTCCCGATCACATAACAATTCGTTTATAAGTGTAATATTTGTGTAAAAGAAACAAAGGACACCCACAACATCCCCGTGTGTGGTGCCCCTAGCCCTAGACTAGGCAATAGAGTAAGGAAAACCAATCCATTCAGAAGCAGCATATACAGAAAAACACACCACACCCCATGTAACCTAAGTTGAATCACGATAATGATTTAAAGATAAGCTAAAACACAGTGCAGTAGAGAGGGTACATTTCTTTTTAGCTTTAAGCAACTTATTGATTTCTAAGTCCCCCTCCTATGTTATAAAATCTTGATGTAACGCCCAAGAAATCCCCATATATATACATTTATATATTATTTTGTGGTCTGCGCTTTAGCTATATGTGTTCATTATATATTTCTCCAACTTATCAAACACTTTTTCTCAAGCCCGATTCATTTAAGTGGAGCTTTATTGTCTACCCAAAAAATTAACACAAATTGTGAAACTAAGATAGGAGCGTATAGCAACGCTTAGGAGTACACAACACAACTTGCATTGAAGTTTCGATGTAAACATACAAAATAAATGCAAAAGAAGCCCCTTCATTATAACGCTAGCTAATAAATTGTAGCTATAATATGAAATTTGTCTATAAGTAATACCAAACCATGAAAAATAAACAAAAAATGAAAAAAAAGAATAACTCTTAAATTCTAAAAGCGCCAAGATAAAAATGGGTAAAAATTAAATAAAAATTTATAAACTAATATACGAACTTTATCTTATGAGAGAACACGTAAACAAACATGTAAAACCCCGCAGTCTAGGAACTAACAACAAAATCGGATCACTGAACGCAGAAAAAGCCACTAAAAAACATAAATAAAATGCATTACGTGATATTTCTTAAACATTGTTTTTATGTTTCCTTGGTTTTTATTGTCATTTCATTTCTATATTCAATCCAAGCGCACGCCTTGCAACTCGACCAACTTTGTAAACACAACTATATACAGCCAGAGATTCGGGGTTTTCCAGGTAGATATCTGCCAAACTCCACCACCTTCAGACCCGAAAGATTAATAATAATAATTAAGAAACGATTGGATAATCTAGCGAGTGTACATAAGAAATATCCGAATTAACCTAACCCTAAATGAAGTAAACAAATTTAATATATGTGTGATTTTCCTTCTAGCATACAAAGTACTAAAAAATTAGCATTTTATCGAGAGAAAGTAAAATCGAAAAAATCGATAACCGATTCATAATAATTATGAGCCACTAAAAATGGAGAACTAGGCGATCGATCGTGTGTATGAAAAGTCCATTCAGCATAAGCGAAAACTAGAGAAACTAACAAATTCGAAAGTTTTGTATAATTAACTGTATATGTATATTGAAAATAGAATTTTGAACTATAAATAACTAATGATTATTGAACTTGAATCGAGGTCGAGTCGATTGTGGAATATCAAGTATATCATGGGCGATGATATGAAAACAAAATATTAACAAACCACCAACAGTGATATGGAATAAACAAAAACAAAACAAAGGAAAGACAGAAAGAAAAGAAAACAAAGCTACACATGATAATAAATCAAGACGAGAGTTCATGAAATTTGAAATGTACGTTAGATCCGGAAATCGACAGATGTATATCGATAAGTGCACGCCACATTTATGTAATTAGCAAGTATTTCGAATTAAAAACAAACCGAACATTAATATGTATGTGTGAACAGAATAAAAGCAGCCACTTAATAAGCCACACCACTCACAATAACAATTACGAACGAGGCATTAAAAAGCTTAAACAATAATACAACACATTTAATCTGAACTCATTTTTGGGAAAAACTTATATCAGGTGTAATCGATCTCTTTATGCTATCTATTGATGATGATGATGATCAAAGGAATCCTTGGATTTATAGAATATTTAAGTAAAGAAAAATATCGCACTTATCATTTAAAAATCCATATTATTCTACATTTTCAGAAAATTGATCTCTTTTTTGATACAACTGAATATCGATTTATCGTCCAAATATCTTGTCACATTTGGCCAAAAAATAGCTTAGCTGGCAACACTGCAACCCACTACAAAGTTTTAATTCTCAAGCCATTTTCTGATTTATTATCGTTAAATAACCAGCACTGATTGAGTTTTGAGAATCGCTGCTTAAATAACCAGAGTTGCCAGGCTTCTCGGTCGCGAGAAACCATCGTTGCCAGACGGTGCTGCTTTCCAATCAGCTGACTGCTTTGCTTTGCGGTATTTTTTTTGCTTTTTCTTTAAGGTCACTCTGAGCACGTCTTATTGGTTTTTTATGCCAATATTTTTCCGAAAAGGTTAATAAAAACGCCAAGATAAACAAAAATTTGTGTTGGATTCGACTCCCAAGAGTCAGAACTTATTAATCAAGCCATCAAATTGCAGGTTTGCTAGCAGGAACTAAAAGAAAAAGCCAAAAGCCTGAAGATGGGCGCCCGACAGTCTCAATCCCGCGAGCCCCGATCTGTTTCAATGGAGAATCCAACTCCTGCCGGCGTCATAGATATATCCGATGATGTCGTCAAGCGCCTGAAGGCGGGCATCTCCCAGCAGGGTAAAGTATTCCCGTAATAAATGCCAGAAATCTGAGGAATATAGCCCGGAAATTGGCTGTGCCCGGTGTTATGCAACAATTGTCAAAATGGGCTATTGTTTATGCCAACTACAGACCAGCCTCAATGCGGAGAACTTTTTCCGGAAGTGTTTCCTAATACTAATTTCCAAACCCCCATTTTAGCTCGTGAACAAGCCGTTGCTGCGGAGGATTCCAAACCATCGCCCAAGCCAACAACACCGAAGGCAGCGGCGAAGCCTGTCACTGCCGCTCCAGCGCCCGCTCCCGCTCCCAAGGTGTCCTATCCCACGGCCACGCCCATTTACGTGCAGAGCGGCGGACACACCATCAGTGCGGCGGATGTGCAGCGCCAGATGAACCAGGAGCTGGTCAAGAACGATGAGCTGTGGAAGGAGCGCATGACGAAACTCGAGGAGAACCTTAAGAAGACGAACACCATCCTTGAGAAGGAGTACGCCAACGCAGTGGAGAATGTGCACAAGCGATTCGTGAACACGGCTGCGTCCCACAAGGTACCTCCCTGCCAGGAGCTCAAGTCCCAGTTGCTCGCCTGCTATCGTGCACATCCCGGAGAGACGCTCAAGTGCATGGAGGAGGTAGCGCAGTTCCGGCAGTGCATTGACCAGCATCGCGTCCAAAAATTGGATGCAGTTCCTGCTGCCAAGGCGGGCTAAGAGACTCTTCTATTCGTTGTCCTGAGATGTTGATCTGTTCTTGGAGGCCCTCTACGGGTTTTTGTATAAATGATTGATGAAGCGAAATAAGTGTCATTGCGAGCGATAGTAAACTAATTTAAATGAATCAATCGAAGTCTGTTTTTATGGTGGAATGAAAACCGACTAAGCCATGTAAAACACCAATTACTTTTGTAGTATGTCTATTTGGTAAATATCAACGATCTCTCCTCCATTCACACACATTTAACAAAACAATCCGTAATACTAATTACAAGTTACAAGTGACTTTACAGAAAGAACGCGGCTAAAGCAGCTATTAAAATGTAGCTCAATATGGGTACTGAAGAAGCCACCAAAGCGGCGGAATTACTTTCACCATGCTCAGCAGGATCCTCGCAGGAGTCGTCATAATCTTTGGCTGGACCAAGGCAGCCCGCGTAGCTCATCACGTAGGCCAGATAGTTCTGCTCGAAAACACCGCGCACTAGACTGGAACCAGGGCCGTAGGCGAAAACCGCCACATCTTCACCGCCATGGGTCTCGTCCTTTCGGGGCACTGTGGCCATGTGGCGGTAAGTGGGTGCAGTTCGCTCCTCGGCCGTAAATTGCTTCAAAGGCATCCACATGTTGGAGCTATTCTGGGGCCGCGAATCATTGGCCAAGTGATCCCAGTAGCCGGGTCCATTGGCATACGATATGGTCTCATAGACCATGGGATCGTTTTTCTCGTGCGAGTTGGCTGCTCCCAGGATATCTGCCCCTCGGAGGGCATATCCATTGAAGGTGACCGCATGCGAGTGATCTGCCGTCACCAGAATCAGAGTTTCCTCGGGATTTGTGTTGTTTACAGCCGCCTGGATGGCCAGATCGAATTCGTAGACCTCGTGGAGGGCAGCGCGAGCATAGTTCATGTGGTGGCCCTGATCAATGCGACCTCCTTCCACCAGGAGTACATATCCCTCGGAATCGTCGCCTCTCTCTAGGACTGCCAGCGCCACCTCAGTCATGTCTTGCAGCGACGGCTCCCCCGCCTCTCTGGCTATGGAGTAGGTGATGTGATTGTTCCGGAACAGACCCATCAGATGATCCACCTTTTTGCCATTCACCTTTAACAAATCTCTTCTGTTGTGAACTAAGACAGGGGGCACTGAGTCGTTGGCGTGATGCGCCAACCACTCGGCAGGAAGATTCCTGCCATCGCCTCGCTCGCAAATAGTTTCAGTTGGTCCCTCGAAGACTGTAGTACGCACCTCGGAGGCGTTCAAGATTCCCATTGGCGACATTCCTCCTCCCAGGATAACATTGAAACGATTTCCCGGGGCATTCTCCACCAGTTGTCGAGCTATATCCACGTGAATGCCCACGGACTCCGCAGGAACCTCAGTGTCGCACTCCCAGTCCCGGTGGTATATATGGGCATAGGTGGCAGCCGGCGTGGCATGTGTGATCCTGGTCGTGGTGACTACTCCAGTGCGCTTTCCCTCCTTTTGGGCCCACTCCATAATGCTCTGGACGCGGCCGGATTTCGCATTTGTCTTGGAGCGAGTGGCATCCATTCCAATGGCTCCATAATGAGTCTTGGATCCGCTAAACAAAGCCGTGGCCGTTCCAGCGGAATCAGGAACCTGTTTGTCCACATTGTAAGTCTGTAAGGGATTGGGAGATGTTAGTAAATAGTTTCAATATAATTTTAGGTCTGCAAGATCCTGACCTTTGCCATTCCGGTGTTGGGAAAGTCATCAAAGACCAGCGACTCCTCCTCGCCAGGACCGTGCTTCAAGTACTGACCCTTGTAGATGCGGCCTGCACTGATCGTGGATACACCCATGCCATCACCAATGAAAACGATAATGTTCTTGGCCTTCTTCCGGTAGGATTTCTCGCCCACTTTCTCCGCCCGCTTGATCGTTTTCTCCAACTGCCTCATAGCCACTTTGTGCCAGAATTCCGCATCTGGAGTAGTAATTAAAATAGTAATTAAAATTAATCGGAATAGAATTCGTTGGGCAAGTTACAGCCTGTCTGTCACGTAATTAATGGCTCGTCTCCAGTGAGATCCAGTTGGCACTCGAATCGTTTCTAGTTCGACTATTAAAGTAGCCGTCTAGTTATTGCGATTTATTTTCGTGGGCAACAAGCCATATATTGTGAGGTTTCCGCATTTAAAACAGAAAACAGATTTCCCTTAATTTATGCACTGTAATTATATTTCAGTTTCGGGTTATAAAATATTCAGCTTTGTTTAAGGCAAGTTCTATAATTTTATATTGGGACGGTACTTTTTATTTATTTATACTATTTGTTGAATTAATATGTTTAATTTGCTCGTTAAGGCTTAATAATTTCTCCCTTGCTTAAGATAATAAATTTATTCATATTTTAATTTTGATTTATTGCGTTCAAGTTCAAGTGCAATTATTTTAGGTAATCTTAATTAATTTGCATTTCCTTTCTAAAATTTGGAACGTGCACTGGCTGATTCACTTGCGGTGATGATTATTTTGTTGATATGTAATTAATATTCAATTGAGGTAGCTTAAGTATGGGGTCTCTACCACCCACTACCACACACCACCCACCTCCGATCACCGCCCACCGCCCAACAGCCCTGACACTGAGACAGCTTACAGTTAAGCTTCACTGCTTGACTGCTAATTTCGGCTTGTCAATGAAACTAAAAGTCTATGATTAATCAATTATTTTCCCAGCTGAGTTTTGGTGCAAAAACAGTTCTCCTTAACAGTTTTTCTTAGTGTGATGAACGCTATGTTGTTAAGCAAAATCATGATTAAGTTTAACAATTAGTGGAAAGTAAACAATTGCGGTTTTAAGTCAATCGCACTCTTAACCGCAAAGTCAGTTGGCGCCGCATTACTTACAGTTTCTTGTTTATAGTGATTAAAAACATTAGGAAACATAAAAAAAAAACTTGGATCTCTATTAAAAATGATATAATTATTTTTAAAAAATTACATATTTGTATACAATACTAAATCTGAGGTAAATTATCTAAAAACTAATCAAGGTTCCTGGAATTTACTTTTAAAAAGTAAAAAATCAAAAGAAAAGATTTTCTTCTGCTTGATTTTTTGACTTTAGCTTTACACTTTTCAAAATTACATTCTAATTTACCTCAGATCTTGTAACCTTGATAAAACCACAAGCTCACCTACTTGTTCTTGTTACATAATTGAACTATTAAACCGTTCCTGCTCAATTTAAATTATTTCACGTACTAGGCGCATCGCTTTGGCTCCCATTTCGCACGTTTGGCTTCTATTTATTTCAGGTACGTCGTAATTTAAGCCTCAGACTAACCTTCTGGTTCCTTTTTGCTGGACTGCTGATCCTCCAGCTTGAACTGGGGCCCAATATCGCCTCCGGCACTAAGCGTCCGGATCAGTGGTGGTGGTTGAGTGGTGGCTGCCCAGCTAACTGCCATCAGGCCTCCACACAAAAGTCCTATTAATACCAAGGAATGCATTTCCCTCAAAGACGCGACGAATTAAAGGTTTATTTTCAGAGATTTTGCGGATATTCCTATTTATATCACAGCTCAGATTGAGGCGCAGATTCGGTCAGCAGGCCATCGAAATTGATACGGAGTGCGCGGAACAATTTAGTCTCGGGATTTCTCGGAAAGTAACTCTCGTGTCCCCAATGGATCTCAATTAGCGACTAACGCCTCAGTCGGCCCTCAAGCGCCGTTATATGGCGAACGATCCATCCGAGAATCCGAATCCAATCGGCCAGACACGAAGCTCCGGCACTTACACAAGCAAATAAAGTAGCACCAGTATTCGGGGATTATATCCAGTACCTGAACTTAATTAACTGACTCGTGGGTCTGTCGGACACGTACAAATCCAAGCTGAACTAGAACTTATTTTAATTTTGTCAGAAATGTAAGCCTAAATAACCAAATTAACAATAAATAAATCATTATTATTAGTGATGGAATATTAATATTCACTTCTTAATATTGAATACTTTAAATTATTGATTTTAATCATTGACCTAATGATTTTTATGACATAATATATAACAGGAATTAAATAATAACAAATTAAACTAACCCGATAATATTTATATAGATAACTACAGGATAGCTTATAGTCCATAAATGCCACTCGTAACAATTAAGAACACCACTTGCACTGGCAAAACGTTTGTCTCAATTAAGGAAAACACCGCTCCGGCAAGATATATCCATAAAAACGTGCAAAGCTCTGGGGAATTAAGGGCTCTTTGCACATAAACACTTTAACGATCGTTTGTTTGCTCGGAATCTTGCGTCTTTCTCCCGGTAAACTCATGTCGATGCGCTGATTTACGGCGGAACTTGCACGTGAAGCGGCCTGTATTACCGACTGCTGGTCGGCTGATTGCACGATTTCCCCCTGTTTCGGGCTTATCTTTATCTCGACCGATGTCTGCAGACGATGATGCCGTTGTTTGTCTTCCCCCGAAATTGATAAAAACAATTAAGAAGGGTACCCTCAGCGGCACACATTGCGTATGTGTGATTTGCACCAGGCTGGCAAACATTGAAAAGAGTTTATCTCCCATTGCGACCCCTCAATGCCACTTATATCCCATTAAATGGAATCTTTTTATAGAGCTAGGTCTCTTCATTATATGTACAATAGAAAGCGAGTCATCGTATTCACTACATTAAATGGTCATAGAATTCGTCTAGCCTTTGAGTGCTCTAGTAGGTCTGTCTCCCCCAGATTTGTACGTATGACAATCACGTTAAAGTCCAGTGACCGATTGGCTATGATGTGTGGTAACCTATATTGAAGATTTGTGTTCCTTCCAATATATAAAATGAAATGGTTAAAATTTAATATATAGACACATTCATAAAATTGTGTTCCTATGTTTTGGTAAAGTTGAAAATGTATTAAAATTCTCTTGTGTGTATCTCTGATAAGAATTTGGTAAGTAAATATGTTTTGGCTTAAATGTTAATACTGTGACATTATTATGATGGAAACTTTGGTTGAAAAGATCATAAATATTTGTTAAAGTGTTCCAGGAACCCTAAAAAAACACGTTCTGATTTTAAGGCCAACTTTACGTGCTTGCATTAGTTATTATGTTTGCCTAAAGATGAGAGGTGAGTTCAAAGTCAATATTAATCTTGAGCTGGCTGCCTATCACGTTTTATAAAACAGCGTTTGGTCGGGTGATGATAGATTGTCGACACTTCGCATCAACGTATTGTAAATCTTTATCTGGTCCCTCTCAGAATATCTCCAAGTGCCGCTGTCTCCGAGCGCACGATTTCAGACTACATTACCAAATAGATAAATCGGAATATGGTAAAATAATGGGGAAACTTGAATTTCGGTTTTAATTTTATCGAATTATTATTATATCATATAGCTGCCATAGGAATATGTATATCAATTAATTTATTTTGAAAGCTTTATTGCTAAAAACATTTAGTTGTTGCGCAACATTTTGTCTTTCTAATTTTTGACAATTTTGATGATGTAACCCCTTACATTTTTTTGAAAAAAATTTGTACTAAAGTGTTTTTTGATCATAACTTGTCTCAAACTCAACCGATTTCAGTCTGGTTTTTTCTTCCTAGTTTTTACGGGAGAACTGTTCTGCATTTAAATCTCGATTTCTAATTTTTGGCAAATTTTTATCCTATATTTGACAATTTTGACGATGTAACCCCTTTCATTTCTTGGAAAAAAATGTGCCCGAAAATAGCGAACTTTCTCAGTGGTTTTTTGATCTTAACTTGGCTTAAACTCAACCGATTTCAGTCAGGCTTGGTTTTTTCTACTTAGTTTTAACAGGAGAACTTTTCTGCATTTAAATCTCAATTTCTAATTTTTGGCAAATTTTTATCCTATTTTTG
>VNJV01015341.1:0-42665 GCA_008042635.1 Drosophila nikananu | reverse complement strand
CCTCTCTTTTTTGCGCACGGGAGTTAGTTTCTTGCGCTCATCAGTTTTGTTGTTGTTTTTTGGGATGCACCTGTTGCTAGCTGCCAAATAGATAGCACACTGATAAGTAAATAACTTTTGTGTTTTTCACCCGATCTTTACCAGATTTTCGGTATTGATACATGTTCTACATATGCATGCCTATGCCCAAAAAGAAAGATATATGTTAATATTTGCGGCTGCAAAACGTTTTTATTGATTTGCGNTTTGCGGCTGCAAAACGTTTTTATTGATTTGCGGGGGAGTGGGAGGGAAATTTTTAAATCTGAAACAAACTTGATCTGCGTGCAAAACATTCCGACCTACATACCGAATTTGGTGACTCTAGCTCTTATAGTTGCTGAGATCTAGGCGTTTACACAGACGGACAGACGGACAGACGGACAGACAGACATGGCTAGATCGACTTGGCTGTTGATGCTGATCAAGAATATATATACTTTATGGGGTCGGAAATGCTTCCTTCTGCCTGTTACATACATTTGCACGAAATTAATATACCTTTGTACCTACGGTACATGGTATAATAAGAGACTCGAGGCAGAGGATATAAACTACAGGTAATTGGCTAAATACACGTTATGGCCTTAACATTTCACGGCAATCGAGAGCTAAGCCCAAGAGTGACCTAAAACGTAACCACTGAATCCAATGAATCCACTGAATCCGCCGGATCTGCTCTCGGCGCCACGGCGTATACGTGATAAGTGGCGCTAACGACGCGCGACGTTTATCAATTTGTTGTTGCTGCCGCTCGTCATTGGCGCCAGCTTTATTTGCGTGCGAAACAATTTAAATACACACAGCACAGTAATGGCAGAAGAGAGATCGGATCGGAGCAGATATAAGCTATATAGAGCGATAATCCGAGGCGGCTGCTGCTGCTGCTGCTGCTGCCATTAATCATATTGCAAGTCTTGATCTTCCCCGCGTGTCACACATTTCACACAAAGTGTCTCCGCATAACAATCAAATTAATTAAATAGAAATTTAAATTCAATTTCACTGAATGCCTGGACTTAAATTTAATTCAAAAATGTTAATCTTTGATATGATTTAAAAGTTTGACGGTGCCTTAATTGGTTGTGTGGGTTTTGTTAGGGATTTAAAGGGGAATAGTACAAGTAACTAATATATTTGGACATATTTCAGGCCCTATTTAAAAAGTTACTCATATATTTGTTGATGTTAAAAATTATTTAGAATTTTAAACCCACATTAAAAGGCACTTTTGGTGGGCTTTTCCCCTAGGAAAGTGTTTGCCAGGTTTGTCGCAACCAATTAAAACCATAAAGATACCAAATTTTGGGGGGAAATTATAAAATAATGGTGCAAAAAAGTCCCCCCAAAAACGATTCCTCATATATATATATACATACATCTTGGCCTCCTATCTCTCGCTCCTGACACTCCACTTCCTGTTTTGAACCTCAGCTGCTATTATTTTTATTGTGTTTGCCACAATTTGTCTAGACATTTGATGTATGACCGCGAAAAAACACACAAAATGCGGCCAATTTTGGTTCGGTTCTGTGCAATGGATTTTCTTCTTCTTATTATTATTATTATTATTTATTTTTACACTTGTTTCGATTTGAAATTGATGGACAAGCCCGATTGGAAACCGAGGCAGCCGTCAGTGTGAAATGTGCAAAATATTTGCAAGAAAACAAAATTCCACAAAAATATTTGAAAAATATGCAAGAAATATTTTGAAAGTCTTTGAGAAATATCCAAAATATTGGGCCAAAAACATATGTGAGGAGGAAGCAAAACAAGTGCACAAATTTAAGAAAGAAAAACAAAATTGTGATGCCTTGTATTTTTTCCCCATTTTGTTTTTTCATGTTCTTTTCTTTTCTCTTTTTTTTGCAGTGCATTCACTTGGACAGAGCGAGAAAAAGAAAAGTGCAACAACTGTTTTTTGTGGTTTTTCCTAGCTAGAAAGTGTCTGCGGCAAACGAATCATTAGCAAACAAATGTTAAAAATACTGAAAAACCAAGCCACACAAATACAGGCCTCTTCTGGTTGCAACGCCAGGCTGTGACAGGCGACAAAAATGGTTTAGAAAATATTTTTGAAATATTTGAAAGTCATAAATAAGCGTTTGTTATTTAATACAAGTTGTTTTAGCTTTAGTTTTGCTCAAAACATTGTAAAATAAGGCGAAAATTCAATCAAATTCAAATTTGAATATAGAAAACTCTTTAAAACTCCACAGGAAATAACTAAAAATAGCTAGGTAAAATGTGTACAATCCAAAAAACCCCTTAAAAAAGTTCAAAAATTAAGAAATTATTATGAAACAAGTTTAAAAATAATTTGAAAAATTGTTCCCCAAATCCAAAAAAAATGCACATGACACTTTTGTGACCTGCGCCCAACAACAGACAACAAACTAAGCTCCCTGGCGGCTACAATGTGCTAATTACAGTCGGGCAGTAACAGGACCAAGGAGCAAAAGGGGGGCGGTGGCCATATATACAATGTGTCATCAGGAAAATGGACCAAAAGATTTTCCGCGGCCAGCACTAGACGCTGACTCACATGCCGCAGAACCCAGCAGCGGCTGCGGCGGCGTCGAATTGTCGGCTATTTTTTGTGTGTTGCTTGTGGGGTGTTGTTGTGTCTTTTGTAGACATATAGATACAACCCATAGAGACATATATATATATATAGAGATATATATGCATATATACAGGGACAGCGAGAAAAGTGCCTTTGAAAATTTTGGCGCTCGTACGCGCTTTTAATTGAGTTAAAAGATCAGCGCAGATCGGGTGCATATAGCTGTGCGAAATATATAGACCAGGCCAGGCCGCCGAAGCTGTTTTCATTTATCTATACATCTCTCCGATATATATATATATATATATATGTTATATATATATTATATATATGTACCCCAGCTATACATTTATTTATTTGCCCATTTCATCGCTTTTTTGCTGCCGCCCAATGCTCTTGTTTAATGTTATTTTTATTTTGCGCCTTAATTAATTGTGGCAAAATAATTAGCGCAAATGTTAAAGCTCAACGCTGGCCATCATAAAATCCAATGAAACGAAAGGATGAGCCAAGCAACATTAAAAGCTGGGGAAAATTCAAGGAAAATATGATATGCATTTCACTGGCTCTGATTTTCAATGGTAAGGGAAATGGTAATGCTTCCACCCCCCACCCCCAAAAAATTTGACAGCTACGAGTGTCGAGCTGTCAATCAGGCCATCAGTCAATCAATCAATCGATCGCAACGATCGAACTGAATGAAGCTCCTAATGCCGCGGCGGCGGCGGCGGTGGCGGCAAACAACAAAAACTAAAAAGCGGCGATAAAACTAAATGAAATATTTGTTCAAATGGCTCGCCAGCGCGCAACTTGTTTGTTTTATAAGCAATTAAATTATTTAAGTGCAAAGCAAACAAACTCAAAATGCCTCTCCGCCTGCTTTTCTTTAGTTTCTTCTCTTTATTTTTGGGGACACGCCAGTTCTAATGAAGATTTCTAATGGTTGATTAAGTGCGTCGAGCAAAAAAAGTGCACCGAAAACAATGCGGTAGGTATATAATTACAATATGAAAATTGATTAATTTCACATCATTTGCGGCTTATAGTTTTTGTACTTTTTTGATACAATGTGGGGTTTATATTGGTTTTTGCTGTGTAAACTACCATTTTTAAGATGCATTTCTTTGAAAATGTCTGTTTAAATGTTTTGTATAATAATATAACCAGGGAATACCATATTTTTTTAAATGATTTACAGATATATTTGTTGTATTTTTCAATACAATGTAGAGAAAAATGATCTTAGTTAGTCATATACCATTTTTCAGATCATTTCGTTTCATTCTGTAGTATATTTTGTCTTATGGCTGTTTGAAATTTGATTGTTTTGATGTACAACACTTTTTAGCTCATTTTAAGGTTTTATTTTGGGTGTTTTGAAAGTACCTTAGTTTGATTTTAAGATATTATGATCTGTTGATGGTATATACAAGTTTTTAGTTCATTTGGATGATATTATAGGCCTGAGGTCTTATTATGATCTTATTATGATCTTTTTTTGTTCTATACTCTTTACCAGATTATTAACTATAATTATTTCCATATACCTCGATTTATTTGTGATCTTAGGTCAGTTTTTAGCCATCATCAAAAGAAGATCAAATTTTTTTTTCCTGTGTGCGTGTTGCTTGGAAAAGGAGGCGGGGCTGTGGGCGGCCTGGGGTTTGCCTTGTCATCATCGCTTGTGGTCGCTTTTCCGTTGATAATTTATGACAGCCCAAGAGGAGTATAGGGGGAGCGGAGGAGGAGCTGAGGAGCTCCGAGCAAACACTATGGGACGGCGGTGGCACCAAAGCAAATAAAAAATAACAACAAAAACCGGGCAAGCCGTTGGACAAACAGCAAATACCAAATACCGTCCTGTGTGAAAGCACCCCCAACTAGAGGTAGAAAATAAAGTTCAAAAGTGAAAAGGCCGCAATTGAAATGAAAAGAGGGGCTCGTTCAGTTTCTCCCCTTTGGTTTTCTTCTCTTTCCCTCAATGAATTCTTTACCCCCAAAGATTTGGACTTTCTCTAGCGGGGTTGCAGCCAAGAAGAATTGCTAAAAAAAAAAACAAAATAAGGCACTGATTCGTTCAGTTCTTTTTGCTGTTTTTTTGCTTATGTAAAAGACAAATCTTTGGCTCACAAAGAAAACATTTTTGGTACAGTGCATTGGCTTTTTTTGAAATCAATATTTGATTAATATTTAAATTTAACTATTTAGTAGCATTTCGAAAATACAGGTTTTGTATGCTGTTTGATTTTTTAAAGTCTTACAAAATGCATTTTCCTGCCAACTGGAAACCAACGATCTATGCTTCATTTATGTGTATTTATAAAGATATATAAATGTACATATCTGTTGTTGCATTTTACTAAATATATATATATTCCAGTTTAAAATTGGTTTTCTTTTTCTTCTTGTTGTTGCTGCTGTTTTTGCTGCTATTTTGGAAGAACAAAATGATGACCAGGCCTGCCCCGTAAACACATTCATTTTCAATGACTATTTTTATTTTTGTTGTTTTTAGTTTTTGCATTTTTCTACCCTCCCCTCCCCCTCACCCCACCCTGGCAGCATACCTCCTTGAATTATTTCCCCCAAAAACGTAGCCGCGTCGCCTTCCTTTCCCATTTACAAACCAAATCACGCGACTCAACAGATGTTGAGACCAAAAACAAAAATAACTAAAATAATACCACAACAAATAAAACAATACAAATTAAAATACAAATATATATGTACATATATATTATATATATAAATTACTGCCATAATAGCAGCCACAAAAAGTCACAACAAATTCGAAATACGTTGGTGGATTTTGGCTGTTTTTATTTGTTTTTCTGTTTTTGTTGCTTGGCTAATTTTAAATGCGCTGATAAGTTGCACAAATATGTTGAGGATGTATTTTGTTTTCCTTTTTTTTTTTGTATTTTTGGGATTGCAATGAATGGGCAGAAACAACAACAACAGCAACAGCAGCCGGCAAAGCGCGTCACGCGACACGCGATTTGCGGGCGGTTTTTGGGTTTTCTTCTCGTTTTGGTGGGCGTTTTTAGCACACAAAAAATATATACCAAAAAATATATATCTATCTATATGTGTAAATATATATATATGAATGTGCCACTATTAAAGGGTAAATTTAATTGTCGAGCTATGCAATTGCATGCCCAATTGCGAATAACGACACACAAAAATTGCCAGCAAATTTTTATACAAAATTAAATATGCTCAGCCGAGCGAAAGGCTCATTAGGAAGTCTCCTTAGATCTGTGAAATATTTGGGCTAATATATATTTCACATATATATTTAAATAAAAGATTTTTCGAATTTTCCAATAATATTTAAAAGTATTTTTGTTAAGCTAACTAAGCAGTGATTTCCTCCTATGACTTGCTTTGGCTTAGAATTTTTTCTTAAAATCTGGGAGATACATTCTCTTCTATTTTATTTCCTTGAAGAATTCTTGGTTTTGAGAGGGTTTTCTTTTGGGGTTTTCCCAGGGAAAGCGGCCAGCACACTGTGGCCACTGATTGCGTCTTGATAATTAATGCATGGCAAGAATGCGGCAAGTGCTAATGAAAGGCAAGGCAAATGCCAAGGAGAGGAGATGGCTAAGGAGCTAGAGATGCAGCTAGAGTTGGAGATGGAGCTAGAGATGAAGATAGAGATGAAGATGGAGATGAAGTTGAAGCTGAAGCTGCAGCTGTGGAGATGTGGCGATGGATGTGGCGCCCATAAAAAAGAAGGAGTCTTCCGCGAGGCGGCAGAAGCAGAAATCTGTTATTAGCTGTCAACTCTCAACGGATGCCCCCCGTCTGTGGCAACTTCAAACTCCATCCTCAACTTCTTATTTAACTCCTTCCTTAACCACATCCACATCCCAATAGCCATCACCATCTCCATTCATTGGAACGGAAACGGCGCAGAGCCTACGGATTCGACTCAATGAGATCGTATCGCCTCGCCGCGTATCTACTTGGCCTACGCTCTTGGCCAAATTAATTTACGCCAGACACACGGCCTGATCCGGTGTTTGATGTGCTTCCCCCCTACCCGTTCGGTATTCCCCCCTTAATTTTTTTCGGGGTGGGCGAAGCGGAGTTTGCTGCAATTTGACACCTTGTGGGCATTAAGTGCTTCCTCTGCCCACACGCTGCGCAACCGCAACGCAAAGGCAACGCAACGCAACGCCTCCTCGCTCCGGCTCTTGCGTCTGTGTGGCAAATGCAACAAATTGGTTGCATTTCGCATGGCACTGGCACTGGCACTGTGCCCTCCTCCTGGCAGCTCCACAGCTCTGGCTGCTGGCTGCTGGCTGCTGGCCCCCCATCCTCTTCCTGGCCAGCTCGTTCCCCATTCGAGTGGCTGACATGCAACTGACAACGACGACGACGACGACTACGGCGGCGGCGGCGGTGGCTCATTTCGGGTGGCTGTCGCAGACGGCCCCAAACAAATGTCTGAGCCCCGCCCCCTCGGCTCTGCCCCACCTCGGCTGCCTCCCCAAAAACGGGGGCCTTACTTAACGTGTTTCAGGGGAAATGCCCTGGCTGAGAGTCGCCTGGACTTGGCCAAGACGAGGAAATTGTATTTGAAGACTTAGCTTAGGTGCTTGAAATATACATATATTTTCTTGCGGGTGAAATGAGCCTTGGTTTCAGGTGGAAATAAACAATTAACTAACTGACAAAATATAGTTAAGTTATATATGCATCTTAAGGTTTGGCTTTTGGCTAAGAGTGTCCTAGATTTGGCTGGTATTTCAAAACTAAATTAAGTTGTTGAAAATATATTTTTGAAGGGTAACTATCAACATTTTCCTTTGGATACAATTTTGAATATCAAAACTTAGGGTAAAATATATTTCAAAACTAAGTTAAGTTGTTAAAAGTAAAATATATTCCAGAGTTATGTTTCATTGAAGGAACTAAACTCATTCCTAAGTAATATTTTTAAAGACGAATAAGGCTTAATTTCCTTTGCAACTCAATTTCCTATACCAACTTTGATTTAAAACCGAGCAAAGGATATCTGAAACATCCTCGAAATAAGGCTCAGACCGTAGAATATATTTTAGAAACAAGCATTGCACCCCCAAATATATTATTTGAAAGGTTTGAAAGAGACCCCTGTATCTTTTGGTACTTCATTTCTGCATTACAAAATGTTACCGAAAATCAAGCGTGTTAGGGTATCTGTATCTTCGACCTGTTGTGGGCCCCGTTTCCTCTCCATCTTCTTCGCTGATCATGATATGTTTGCCAACCAACTGAGAGCGAGAAGAGATCCCAAAACGAAATGAAATGAACGGAACGATTTTTTTGCCGTTGCCGGCGGCTTGTTGTGGCTGCTCTACGTAGGCACATCTTGATCTTTTTCGGAGTCGCTTTATTTTTTGTTGTTTCTTTTTTTCATCGATTTTTTGTTGCTTTTTTCTTTGGGTTTTTTGTGTTTTTCGCTTTGTATCTCAGTGTGTGTGTGCGCGGTGTTTTTACACGCATTCATTAAAAATAAGTTAACAACTTTTTAACACCTAACTGGGCGGCAGACAGTTGAATAAATGAATTATGCTGACGAATGGCGGCGGGGACGTGGGACGTGGGACGAGGAGGAGGAGGAGGAGGTCTCTTTCTTGGTCGCTCGGTCAGCTTGTTAATCAGTTAAATTAAATGCGAAATGAACAAAACGAATTGGCTGCTAGTTTGCTGGGCCTGTCTGCGTGGTCTTTGACGTTTGATTAGCCACAAAAAAAAGAAAAAAAAAAAAACAGATACAAGCAAAAGCCGTCCAAAAAAGAACTGTTTCGGTAGTTGTTGGTTTTGCCTTTTGCGTTGGCTTTTCATTCATTAAAAAAAATAAATACAAAATATATAAGTATGTAGATGGAAAAAGCGGGGAACAGGCAGGGCAACACGCCGGATAAGTGTGTCTCGCAGCCTTAAAACGACTAAATTATGCTAAGACTTTGTATAAACACAGAGATCGTGGCATGGAAGTGGTGGTAGTGCCAGTGGGTGCCGGAATATAGCAACTATAGCAACTGTAGCAACTGTTGTTGTATCTCTTGCATCTGTAGGATGCAGCCAAAGCCCTGGGTAGAAGTGGGCGTCAAAGTGTGCCATCTATGTTTCCAATTACAGGCCCTAAGAAACTCCACACGAAACCACGTTTAAGGAGCGGGCAAATGGGGGAAAATTACCTGGCCTACAACTGAACTGATTATGAAAAAAGAAATGAGCCACCACGATTTGGCTTAAACTGGGCTCAAAACAGTGCCCCTTACTTCCTGCCTCATTTGACTTTGTCTCAGCTTGGAGTTTAGCCTAAGCTTACTGGCTTAACTGTGGCCTTAAATAATTTTAAGGGGCAGATATCCTACCGCTTCCGTTTCCATCCAAACTGAATTTAAATCCCCCCAGGGGTTAGGGCATCAACTGCGCCAAACAGAGCCAAGTCAAGTTGAATGTAAGACGAGAAACGTTTCAAAGTCGCTGCTGCTGATGGCTGCTGCTGCTGCAACGTTAAACCGCAATCTGTTTTTAATTGAAAAATGGAAAATGGCAAATGGAAAAGTGGAAACTGCGGCTGAAGCTGGGTAACATAATAGAGCATGATATATGCGGCCTATATAGGTGTACAGGTATATATGCATGTAAGTGAGTGTGTTCCATAAGGGAACAGGAAATGCAGCTAATCAAGCGTGTGAGCTGCAACAAATTGCAATCTATCGAGGTGTAGTAGTTGTTGTTGCTAGATTTGTATCTGCATCTGCATTTGTTTCTCTCTATTTTTGTATCTTTATTTGTATCGCCCGCTAAGCGGCTTACGACGCCGACGCGTCTGCGCAAGGCAGCAGGCCGGCCGGTCGACAGGCAGCAAGCGGAAGGGAATTCCCGCTTTCCGGATTAGTAAAAAAAGAAAAGGGCCTCTGCCCTGTTTGGGAATATCCCCGAGACAGTTCGGGATTAGGGGTGCGAGCAGGTCCCGCCTCGACCTGGGCTACCAGCGGCTACCTGATGGTGGCACTACCTGGGGATTTCCCCGCCGATGAGCCCACATGGCGTATGCGCAATATCCACCGGACAGCCTCTTATGCAACACAACGGCGGCAGGCAGGCAGGAAAACAGGAAAAACCCTCTAAGCCCTACACTAAACTACACTCAACTAAACTTGTCAACACTTTTAGACCCATATTTTGTGGCAATAAAATATTATATATACACAAGACAAAATCGGTGCAGTTTTTTATCAGTGGCGCTTTCATTCTTTGAAAATGTTGTAATTACTCGAGATTATTTGAAGCTTCTACGAAAAATGAACCGATTAATAAGTAGTTTCTGGGAATATTAAGAATATTGGTATTTTTTGAATTCAGAGGAAAAGTTTTATGTATTTTTAAGTTAAATTATTTAGGATTTCAGAGGAAAAGTTTTATTTCTTTTTAAGAATTTAGAGGAAAAGATTTAGGAATTTTAAAGTATAATTTTGTAGGAATTTAAAATGAAATATTTAATAAATTTAAAACCAAATTTGGTTAAGGAAACTTTGAAATTGAAAGGATATTGAAATCAATAGAAATTCGTAATGGAAGTTATTTGAATATACAGACATTTTAAAATCAAATATAGGAAATGGAAATATTTATACAAGATTTTAAAAGACTTTAAGGATTAACAGATTTAAGGGTTAAGCACTGGAAAATCTTGCTCAACATATTTAAGGGTTTAAACTTAATTCGTTTAAAGAACTTTTTAAGCTTGAACACACATATCTTGTTCTGTGTATATAATTTACTTTTCCACAAAGCTAAAGAAAAATCTCCTTGAAAATACTCCTTAATTTAGGGAACTTGAACACATCCCTTTCGCTATATATAATTTAATTTCCCTCTTTATTTTCAGCTAGAAAACCCAACTCAAAACTAAAGAAAATTCCGCTTTAAAATATCATATTTTTGTGTAGAAAAATCTCCTCTAACTGACTTGTAGATTTGCGACCGCCGCTGTTTGTGTTTGGGCAAGTGGAAAATGCGAGGTGGAAAACGGCAAATGGCAAATGGCTCGTGGAGAACGACACATGATACGGGAAGGTATATGCCTAGCTTTATATATATATCATATATATATATATAGTAATAAGTATAATGGTTACTGGACTCACCTGCTGGTCGGTTGGAGCGCCTGCCCGTGTCGGACTCCTCGAACATGAGCGGCGCATGCCGCCGCCCCTCCGCCCCGCCCGCCAGAGCCAAGCAGAGCAGCAGTCCGGCGAGGAGCAGGTGACGCAGATGGCAGCTTAGCTTCACGGTGCTGGAGGTGGTGGCTCTGCGGGATCTGCTGTGGTTCTCTTGGGGGGAGGTTGAGTTGGTGGCGGGGCAGGTGGAGAAGGAGGCGGAGGATGTGGAGGATGTGGAGGTGGAGGTGGAGGAACTGCAGCAGGCTTTGCTCCTGTCCATATCCAGAAGCGGCACTGTCCCGGTGGCCGTGGCCCACTCCGATTGCTTCCTCTGCCTGATGGCCATTTTATTTGATGTTTGATTTCAAAGCTGCGCTGATGTTGTTAATGAACCCGATCTGGCTTCAGATCGTATGGGGTATATATTATATATATATTTATATATGAAGCTCACGTTGGCACACAGAGTAACAGTAACGACAAAAAAATACAAAACAAAGGTCGGCCGGCACACACACTCGCGCTCTGTTTAGTATATATTAGCTATATTATATATTATATATATAAATCATATGTATTATATATATACTCCGATTCCGATGCCGATTCTGGTACTTGCAGATTAGATAACACTCGCGGGGTTTCGCGCGCCGATTTATTGGATTTATATTCTATTCGCTGCCTGCTGCTTTCGCTGTTTCTATTCGATTTTGTTTGCATAAATTGTGGCCCTGGCTTTGGGGCTTGTTGGCTCGATTGTTCAGTTCTGGGCCGCAACACTATATGGTAGTAGGGCGGATCCGAGATATATGGCTATTCGATTCTTATTTATTTCTGATTCTGATATTTTTCTCCACTCAACACTTGTGCACTGTTCGCGGATCGGTTTTTATCTACAAGAGTAACTTATATAGAGGCACGATTTTTTGTCCCGAGCTATTTCTCTGCCGACGTCGGCGCTCTGGTTCGAAGGTGGCGGCGGCGGCGGCGGCAACAGGTTCGACGGCACGATCGGGCCGTTTGCCTGCGCTCGCTCTCGCTCTCCCTCTCTCTCTCCCTCTCTCTCTCTCCCTACCTAGCTCTCTGGCCCATTCGCTCGCCCCCTCGCACTCGCGCTACCTACTGGCTGGCCGAGCCGAACCAAGCAGCTCTTCGGCTCGCTTGCAGTTTTCTTCGGCTCGCTCGTGCTGCCAGGTATGACCAGCATAAGCTAGGTTTGCGGCCAAAATAAGCTAAATATTATAATAGAGCAGAACCAGAAGCTAAAATACATAAATAAATAATATATATAAATCATATATATGCTCCTCAAAGAAATCCTTTCTAGCTGAATATTTAAAAAAGCTATTCTTAAGGCTGTGGGCCAGTTGCAAATTTCACAAGCTTTTCCATTTTCAGGTAGGCTAGAAATAAGCCAAGCTGACATCACTGGGGCTTCAAAAACAACAATAACTAAATTTGCCGAGAGAGAATTTGGCGCTGCGTCATTTAAAAAAAAATAAAAATTTGCAAAAAAAAACAAGAATTTCACCTCTCGACGTCACTTTTGCGCAAGTGGTGAAAAATTGGCGTAGTTTTAGCGCTGGTGGTGAATTTTTTTGGGATGGTGGCCGGCGCATTCAACATGTTGCCCGGCCTTTGGCTTTGTGCAACATGTTGCCGCATCGCCCGCAGCACCTCTCTCTCTCTTTCTCTCTCCCTCTCTCTCGGTTGTGCAAATTCCGCTGCCGACGTCGCTGCGTGGGCGTGAGCAGCGCTGCCCACGTCCTTTGCCGGCTCTCTCGCCCGCCCTCTCGCTTTTGCACACACGCCCCCTTTTTGGCCAATCGCGGAACTCGCTCGGAAAAGGATTGCAAATGGAAATGCAGAAAAGGGAAGAAGGAGAAGAAACCGAGAAAATGCCACAGGTCCTGGTCCATTGGTCGGCGGGGAAAATCTTGAAGAGTTTCTGGGAAATTCAAGGATCTAGCGGTAGTTTTAAGAAATAGAAAAAATATTCCTTTACAGAATTCAAGAATCGTTGTATTTTCAAAAATATGTTTAGAATTCTGTAACAATTAATTGAATTGATTAATATTTTCTTTATTACTCAAAAGATTTATTTTGTATTTCTTTGCTATCTTTTAAGTTCCCTTTTTTCCCTTTTTAAATTTATTTTGTGTATTTTTCCTGTCTATATTTATAATTTTCTAAAGAAATAAGATGTTGAAATGAGATTTAGACTTCTCTAATATTTTTATACACTTGCAGGGTATTATCATTTTAGTCAGAAGTTTGCATCGCAGTGAAGGAGACAATTCCGACCCTATAAAGTATATCCTTGATCAGCATCAGTGTTTTTGATCATAACTTGGCTTCAACTCAACCGATTTTAGTCTGGTTTGGTTTTTTCTTGTTAGTTTTAAAAGGAGAACTTTTCTGCATTTAAAACTAAATTTCTAATTTTTGGTCTACCTTTGGTCTACATGGTCTTTCATTTTTATAAAAAAATTGGTACAATTTTGTTAAATGCCAAACACAATGAGATTTATTATTGCAATCGAACCCTCCATCATTGTTCCATAATCTTCCACAATCCCTGCTAAACAATTCCTAAAATAGCTACAGTACCAACCCATAAATTCCTTAATGAACTGAGTTAAAAAACCAACAGAACATGTGATCCAAACGTACAATATTTCCCCCCGAGAAACCATTAAATTTACGCAATTAACGATATTAAAATTAGCTGAAAGAACAGCCTGTTCCCGGGAGAGTAGTAGGTCCCCAAGAATGTGAAAAACAAACTTTCGGATTAAACAATGGCAAGGGGAAATGGGGTAATTTTCACCAAAACAAAAAAACGAGCAACTTTATTCGCCCGGGAGGTGGAGAAGTCCCTTTATGGCCGAAACATTCCATATATCAACGCCTAAATATATTATAAATGTTCTTTGGCCCCCGGCACGTGTGATCGCAATTAAAAAAGCAGGGTTCTGTCCCGACGACTGTATATTAAGTATTGCTAATAATTAATGCGCGGAAAAATATGACAAGCCGAAGAATTCGAATATTCGGTTATTCAGATATATTCAAAAATATTCGGGGGAGTGTATAGTGGGGTATATGTGACCAATATGCGACCAAATATTTGCGGTTTCGGTTAATTAATTTGTTAGCTTTCGCTTTCGTTGTTGCTTTCAGCCGTTTTTAGTTCCCTCATTCGTTAGTGATTTCGTTTTCGATTCTGGATTCTGGACACTGAATTTTGATTTTAAATTTTGATTTTGAATTTGATTTCATTATCTTAGCGCCATAGATAATAACCTGTCGCGATATCGTTAACAATCATTTCTGTCACATTCGAAATAAAAATAAAACAAATTAAAATAGTTTCTCGGGTTTATTAAAAGCCACTGAGCACGAGGAATGTAAGGCGTATGAAATAATATGCACGAAAATAGCTGCTGCCAGCAACATCAAAAAACTGTATAGAAAACTGTATAGCGAAAGAAAAACAAGCCTTGGCTTTTAGCCGCATTTTCCATTCATTTTCGTAGTCGATATATATGCCCAGAGGGGTTTTCTTGTTGTTTTTTTTTTGGAAAACGCTGCATCTGCATGAAATTGTCATTGCAAACTGCAGGTAAACGGGTTCCGTTCTATATTTAATCGGCTAGATATGTATACAAATTTATTTAATTTTAGTTAGTGATGTCTTGCCACACAGCCTGGGGAAGCGCTGACATCAAAGAAAACCTGTGAATGGCAACAAATTAATGTGCTTTTAACCGAAGAAACTAAGGCTGCACTTGATTGGTGCATTGCATAAGAGCTTTAATTTGGAAAATGTCGCCTCTTCAGCAACTTTACAAACTCTTAATAGTAAGAGTAATAATAGAAATCCTCTTTTCAAGGAGAAAATATCTGAAAAATAAAGGTTTTCCATAATATCGTTGCATTTCCCTCTTGAATATCACCTCTTTTGATAGCATTTTGCAGGGTATGCCTGCCTCGGTACTACCAACTTGGCTTTATTTATTTATGTTTGGCTTTTTTGTCGCTTTTCCTTTTGTCAGCCTCATTTAATGCGCTGCTGGCAGAGCGGCGGCGTCGTCGTAGTCGTCGTCTGCAATTTGAAATATTCCTATAAATGTTTTGGCCCCACGGCCCCGGCGCAAACAAATAAAAACAAAAAATACCTATACTATATACATGCGAGCGGAGGGTATATGTATATGAACGATATCTGTCTCTTGTCTATAAAAAAGGAAAAAGAAGAAAATGTTAAATGTCTGAAACATGCGTACAAAATGCCACTGCAACAACAACAACAACACAAACGGCAGCAATCAACAATCGCCAAGAACAAAAACAAAGATACACACGGGGGGGAAAATATAAAAACAAAAGCAAAATTCTGCTAGACGATCAGAAAACAGAAAAATGCTTTTCCTTTGATTTATGTACGCTACCAGCGTCGACGTCGCCAACATAGCGGCAACATGACACACACCACAGCATACTTATGTCCATATATCCATATAATCCATATATACACATCATATTCGAACGATCCCCAACGACAAAAAGACAAAAAAATAACACCAACAACAACAAATAGGTGGGGAAAGGCGAAAAATATGATTTGTATGTCAGTGGAAAGCTCGGCAAGAGCCTTTGGGGAAAGTGCGCAAGGCATTTTCATTTGCATTTTCATTTTCATTTGTATTCTGTTTTTCCGGCTCAATTGTACTTTGAACGAGCGCAAAAATCGGAAGGTCAACTTATCAGACAGTTGAAATATGTATACGCACCAAAAAAGAACAAATTATTTGTTGGCGAACATTGGTGAACAATTATTTGTTTGAATGTAAGCCTTAACTGTCTTTAGTATCAAGATTATTGTTGAGCATTGTTAAGACTTCTTTTTGGACTAAAAGTGGTGAACTGGAATGTTATCTATCTTGAAATATGTTAAAAATACTTGCATTTGTATTAATTGAGCTCCTTAACTTAATATTTTTGCTTTCCAAAGAATAAATAATCCCATAGTCAAATGTTTCTTCGTTGGTGAAACTGGTGTTAAACTATTGGTGAACTTAAATTGTTAAATTACTGCAATGGGTTATGATTAAAAACAATTCTGAACTGGCACTTTTTATCCCCGATAAGTTGTTGTTGCATTGTTGAATCTGTTGTTGAATCTCTTGCTGTCCCGAAACGAGGGTCACTGGCAAAGGCGGGTAAATATTACAGCACCTCTGTGCCGCGTCACTGCTGCACAGTCGGTATATATATATATGCATATAGATATAGTTCCCTTATCAGTTGGAGCCCAACACGGCTATGTCGGTGCTCCATTCGAGTAGCCGTGTTTTGTTTACAGGCCCACAGTGTGTGGCCTATATCGGGCAGACAACTTTTGTGCTATGTGGGGGGCTGACTGACTGGCCAACTGACTGACTAACTGAATGGCTGACTAACTAACTGAATGACTGACTGACTGATGATAAACTGCAATTGTTGTTGGCGTTTCGATACTCGATCGTTTCGTTTCGACCCGTTTCGTTCCGTTTCACTTCGGACTGGGCCGCATTGCGCATACGCCGCGTAATCCGATAGAACGGTAGCCAGTGAGTGTGAGTGTGAAACTCTTTGACAATGCCCGTCAAGGTGTCAATGCTTCAAACCGCATTCAGCCAGCGAAGACTACGTAAATCAAGACGTTAGTTCATAAATTCGATTCGAATGTGTTTGTAAATTATTTAATAGCTTGATTGACAGCCGTGAGCTAAGCCGATATCCGAGAGTAAGGTCTATATACTTGTCTGGGGGCTTTCAATCTCTTGCGGTAGGCTCGACTCGACTTGGTTCGGCTGGGTTCGGGTGAGCTCGGCCCGACGGCTCGACGTTTGTAACTGTCAATCATAAATTAGATGCCAATCAAGGCAAATCACAACAACATCACCAACAAAATTGCTCGCATTCATTTAAATGGCAAATGGCAAATGGCAAACGCACACAGAAAGACATCAAATAAAACAGAAGCAGCCATTTGACGGCTGTTGACTGCATAACAGCCCGTAAAAAGGCACAGAAAGAAAATACTGGCTAACAAAAAAAGCATATCATAACAATAGAAATATGAAGAGCGAGCAATGTTACTCAGTATAGAATTTGAGTTTGAGAAATTTATTTTTAAAGCTTTTAAAATATGTGTTTCTATGTTCTAACAAGCAATCAAAGGTGTAGTTGGCATGTATTGGTAATACAAAATATATTTAAAACATATTCCATCATTGGAATCTTGATGAAATATGATTGTAATCCCATTTTAATTGCATTTTCAAAAAGGTCTAGTTATATAGTGGAATTTTGTTGTGATTTGTTGGTGAGAACTCTTGGTGAACTTGTTGCGAAATAACTGCCTGGTGGACTTAAGGATGAATGATTCAGATGATTAACTGGTACTTTTAATCCCTTATATGCTTGTAGTTCTGGTATTGTTGAAACTGTTGTTGAAATTCTATTAACTGCATTATGTTGACTATGGTCTAGGTCATCTAGTTTCCATCATATTTCTACTATATTTTTGACTGTGTAGCAGCTGAGAAGTATTGTCTTACTGCAGTCACATGCAATTGATTTGATGGCCATCGAAGCCAGAAGGTCCAATCATTTGAGCCAGCTACTTGGTCTCGTTGAGCTGCAAATGTAGCTTAAGGGGGCATTGAGAGAGAGAGAGGCTTTTACTTCTTGAATCACCTTTAAATCTTAAATTAAATGCAAACAAAAGCCCACCAATTCAAACTTGAAATCCCGTAAAATCTTTCATTCCAGGAAATAGTTCGTGATTCGATTGAGTAATTTCCCCCCCGGTGGTGGTGGTCATTGGAATAAAAGTTCTTTGAAGCAAAGTTCACAGTAGTTGGCGGCGGCAGCAGCGGCAGCTCACTAAAAGCCCCTAGATGAAATTCCATTATTTATAAGCTGACTAACCCCCCATACAAAATACAAAGTGCCACCCTAGCAACAGAGATTCCGTCTATCTGTCTCTCTGTCTCTCTTTGGCTTTTTTTCTTTCTCTTTCTGTCTGTTATTTTATTTTATTTTCATTTTTTTTTGTTTTTTTGTTGTGCAGGCCAAAAATATCACGTATACGTCATGTGTGTGCGTCGCGTAGGGAAAAAGCTTTGTTTTCTAGTCAAAGTGGCCGTAAAACAGCAGTTAGCCAACTGGCCAACATTGTTATGTTCGGCTATTGATCGGACGATCAAACGGGGAGAGTGTTTGAGCTGAGCAGTTGATGTCAGCGAAATCGAAATCGAAATGGGAATACAAGTACTGGGGTCTACAGTCTCACAAAAGGCTTAAAGATATTCATCAAATATAGAAACAAATAACTCTCCCTACTCTGTCTATTCTCCCTTACTTTTCCCTATGAAATATCACATATTTTTGCCCAGCTCAAGTCAAGAATGCTACTGCGGCTACGTCATCGCCAGCTAACACTTATTCGTATTGTATTTGTACATATATAATATATAGAAGATATAGACGACGAACCCCTGGCCGGTCCCTTGGCACGCCCTCGACTTGAATCATGCTGCAAGTCGGAGGCAAGGCAACAATTGCCATTCGATTGGAATTGTAAATGGCTGGCGGCTGTTGTTGTTGCCGGTGTTGCTTTTGAACCGCTCAGGAAATTTCATCATACGCCGCCGATCGATCTAAACCACCTACACGGTGCCAAAAAAGTGGTATCTATATAGATATTAACTGGAAAGCAGTAGCAGTGTCAATATTAATCACATACAATTGCATCTTTTAATGAACACTCCATTGAGATTGCTTTTATAACCTTCGTTTCATCCATTTCCCTTTCAAATAATTCTTATAATATTCCCTAATATCTTATATACCATTTAAAATTAATTTGTGGGCTTATCCAATTTGCTTTCTGAGTGCATGGCTCACCCTTTCCCTTCTGGAACTGGTCCGAATCGATCGCTCTTCGATTGATTTCCCCCCACCAACACAATTTTGTGGCTATGTTTTTTTGTTTTACTTTTATTTGTGGGTCGCCCTTTTGGCGTCAGAGACGACGGTCTAAACACAGTAATAAAAGAAATCATGCCCCATTCCTGGGTAATTGTCTCGTTTTCGGGGTGTGTGTTCCGGCTAAGTGTCGCCGATCTTTGCGAAACGATATCAAAAACGGAATTGGAATGGGAATCGGAATTGGAATTAAAATTGGAATTGGCCAAGACAATGGCATTCCATTTCAATGTGATCATTAAAATCGAAAGTGACAAAGTGGCAATCAAAAAAGGCAGAGCAGACAGTGCGTTTCAAAAGTAAGCATTTTCGATAAATAATATCGATAAAATAATGGAAGAATAGTTACTAGTATTATATATTCATTTAATTCAAGGTCTTATTAAGCTAAACTTCTACTTATAAGCTTAGCTTCCAGCTTGTAAGCTTCGTTCAACAATTCCAACAATCGATTTTTTCGATAGACCCCTAGACAGCACTAACAAATGTTTCAATTTCCATTTTACAGCCCCCATAACTTATAATCGACGTAATAGCGATCGCATTAATATGCCGCAACGCACTGTAATAACGCACGTCAAGCCTATATATGCTGCGATTAATGGCGAGTTAAGCTGCAATTGCCAGAACCGATAATCACGAGTGTGTGGTGTGTGTGTTAAGCATAATTTCAATTTTTCAGTCAGTGGCTCATTAAAAATCGATAACTATTAAAAAACCAATGTAATTGCCGCATGAACACACACGCTCTCTAATGCATAGACATACCATATACACATACACATATGGCACGTACATTTCACATTAAAAAAAATATTTATATATATATATATATTTATATATAGCAAAAGGAAAATTTGATAAACTTCGTTGTTGGCGCACACAGCCAATCCTGCCAATCGATAGGAATATCGATATCGATAGCAAATGGCTAGAAATTAACGGTACAGGACAGGCGGCGTTTCGATTGCGTTTCGGTAGCGTTTCGGCTGCGGTTCGTGCGCGATTTCGGTCGCGTTTCGGTTTCGTGTTCGCCGCGTTCCACTGGCAGCGGCGCCGCGTTCGTTCGGTCGTCGCGATCTTTGACAAATGAAGTTTTCCCCCGCTCATAGACACAGCCATAGATCTACAGATTTCAGATTGTTTCTTTCTTTCGATTTTTAGCATGAGCGACGCGCTGCTCTCGCGCTCTCCCTCGTCTCTCAGCAATCTCTGTCAACGTTCTCCGGATACAAAAGTATATATGCCTGGCCGATGATATAGGTCCATGAAAAGCCCTACCCCAGCGGAGACCACAATAGAATGCCCAGGAAATATGAATATTGAATATATAGAATATACATATATTGGGGGAATAGCAAAAGAAGGTCATATCGAACATCTGTGACAGCTTCTGTGCAGCTTTCGGTGGCTTCAAGCGGATGATGAGCATGAGCCCAGCCCGTGGCCAGAAGAACTCCCTGCTCCCTGCTCCGTGCTCAGTGAGGCGTGTGGCCTCACCCAACCCACTGAGATGGAGGTACAGTGAGCACTGGCCTTGTTAGGCTTGAAATCAAGCTAATAATTGCTAGAGACAACAATAAAGGCAACCAAAAACGCTAATAAATGCAAATACATCTTATTAGAAACATAAAATAAATAAATATTAATAAAATATGCAAAAATATATAACAGAAAAAAATATATACCTATATATAATAATAAATATATATATATAAATAAATATAACAAATATTAAGTATAAAATTATCAAAATATTTGCAATACACAATAATACAGGACATGAAAAAAATTATAGACTGGGAGATAAATATATTTACATAACATATATATAAATAAATATATAAAAACAAATAAAAACATTAAAAATAAAATATATACAAATAAATATAAATATATATATAAAGCATGTGTTAAATTATAAATAAAGGCAGTCTCAGTGCTTCGTATTTTTAGAATATTATTTGCAGGCAAATCATATCAAATATTGAGAATTTTTATTAAGTGCAAGTTTGTTTATTATTGTTTCAATATATTTAAAGGATGTTACATAGTCAAAATTTAAAAAAAATATACCAAAAATTAGAAATTGAGTTTTAAATGCAGAAATGTTTTCCTATGAAAACCAAGAAGAAAAAACCAAATCAGACTGAAATCGGTTGCGTTTAGGCCAAGTTACAATCAAAAAACCACTGAGGGAGTTCGCGACTTTTGAGCCAAAAATGTACCCATATTTTTTTAATGTGTTTCATCGTCAAAACTAAAAAAAATTATAAATCGAGTTTTGAATGCAGAAAAGTTCTTCTATTAAAACTAAGAAGAAAAAACCAAACCAAAATGAAATCGGTTGAGTTTAGGCCAAGTTATGATAAAAAAATCCTTTCAGATGTTAGCGATTTTCAAGCCAAAAATGTACAAATTTTTCTGACTAAAATGGTAATACCCTGCAAGGATATAAAAAATATACTTCAGTATGTTTATAAATATAATTTAATATTTAAACATAATACCTAATATATGGTTACTTGTTTGGCTCTAAAAATAAATACATTTTCACCGGCTTGATGGCGGTTGTGGATGTGGAAACGGAATGTGGGGGAATATGTAAGCACACACAATGGAGCCGACAAGCTGGTTTCCCTTTCAATTCATATTCTGTCACGATCCGGCATAGCAGTTCCAGTTCCAGCCTCAGTTCCAGTCCCACTTTCAATCCCAAGCCCAGGTTCAGTCCCGGAGCAGGTCCCTGGAAAATTCCTATGAAAATATATGCACCCCACTTGATGAAAGCGAAATCGTAATATTTTGTAACCCTCACATTCCTTATTTAATATACAATTTAAGGCTTTTATTTAAATTACTAATCATTTACATCTCTGCCTCCCATCGTATTCGAAATATACTTAAATTGAATTAAATTAAATTAGCAGACACATGTATTTACATGGTCTCTAAACTCTTGATAATTGGCAAAACTAACTAGATGGATGCAGGCGGCTTTAGCTCCTCGGAGAGTATTCATTAGCGCTACTTGACGCTACTTTTTCAGGGCCACAGATTTTAGCTGTTTTTGTGTTTATTTTTACTTTTTTTTCTGTTTTTTTTTTTTTGTTTTGTCCAATGGCTGACACGAGACGGGAATGACCCCTCGTCATAAACCATAAATATTTGCTTGGCAGCTCGCTTTCGCTTAGCGCCAAATCAGCTGCAAATGCGCTGGCAATTAGTGCCTTTTCTGAGGGGGGGCCACGGGGCACGGAGCAGGGGCGTTGGCCAAGAGGGGCTAACAATCATGGCACGCGATCGCCCAGGCACGTGAGGGGATAAGACTTTGGATGATACCACCTTCGAGCTGGTCGATTCAATGAATTATTGCAGTGAATGTGAGTGGTTCGAAATTAAAGATTAAAGACACACAAAAGAAAACTAAAATAAATCAAAAGAAAATTAAATTAAATAAGAAAAAAGAGTAAAAATAAAATTAGAAAAGAAACAACAGAGACGAACATTTGATCAGCGATCGCCGAGAGGCGCGTGATTTTTGCTAGAGTGAAAAAATAGAAGCGAGGCGGTGACGTTGATTCTATTTGCTTCTGCCTTTTGGATGCACAGCACGAATTTCAATGCAATTTCTTTGCTAAAATTCAAGAAAAATCATTCACCTAAAAAGCCCAAAAATAAATGTAAAACAAAACCGTATTTAAAACCTAAACTAACTCATTTCTCACGGTGTGAATACAAAGATAATGATGTTAGGAGCTGAGGAATGGGAATGCGAACGAGGAATGGGCCATGACGATTACGATTCCGATTCCTATTCCTATTCCGATTCGGATTCGGATTAAGTTGGGGCTAAGGACGAGAGGCAACGGCAGCCAGATGCGAATCGAGGTGAGTTGATGGCGATGATGAGTCAAAGCCACGGCGGCGGCAATAGATAGTCATGGCATGGCTGCAAAATCCTCAAGATAATTAAGACAATGGCACCGACGACACCGGCCAGACGGCAGTGAGCATCTCGGCCAGATTTATACAGACGGCAGCAGATACAGATATATCGCGGCGATAACAGGGCTAAAAGCACAGACAAACACACACACACACAGCAAATCGGGCCAAAGATCTGTGTGCGCAGACAGCGCAAATTGTTGGGCAATTATTTATGTGTTTTCGAATTCTCGCATAGCTACGTATGCGTAATATCCGCGTGTCACATGGCGTATACGCAATATATTGGCTAGAATCCTGGCTAGAAATCGCACTCAACTCAAAGAGGGGGAACCCTGGGACCTTGAAGGTTGGAAGCAGTTCCATTTTTCCCTTTAGCCAAAATAGTTTCTAAATTGTGAGAAATTTTTGTTTTTGGTTCTTTGCGCTTTTCGTGTGCTCTTAATTAGATATCAAAGAGACAATATTGCAATTTGAAAATGCTGAAAAATGCTGAAAACATTCAAAAATGCCTGAATATGAGTAATAAGCAAGCGAACGAAACCTTCTTCAAAATTAGCATTTATATATCTATCTGCTTTACTTAAGATTTATGTTGCCATTCCCGCGCGCTTGACTCAGCGCCTTTTTAATTTCTAACACATAATCTTTAGCTGAACGCAAATAATTTCCGAATTATTTTTTAGACCTTTGCTAATGGGATTCTTCGCCAGTGATTAATCAGGAGTCCAGAGGCGTCCCATTGAGTTTACCCTGTAGTTTGGCCAAATAAAGCAAACATAAGATAAAGAAATAAAATAAATATAATTACAAATAATAAATATATATTTTATAAATTTAATTTCAATAAACAAAAGGTTTTAAGTAGTAAATTAATGTAGGGAAAATTCGTTTTCCCTTTATAGCAGTAAATTTGTTATATACAAATACAACTTTACACAAAAATAAATATTATGTAATATTCATAGGTGTAAAAATTCATAAGATTATGTGAATAATATATTTAAAGTACTTTAATTAATTTGAAATTTTTTGCTTAAAACTTTGACTTTTATTTTTTCTATATTTTATATAAAATGTACCTTTGATTTAAGGACACTATTTACACTTGCCTCTTAGGTAAACCACTTTTTAATATATAAACATTTATTAAACAAAAAATTCAGATATTAAGAGAATTTATTTCTGCAAAATATTATTAAGCGCATGTCTATAGTGCTAAAGTTTAACAACAAAATAAACGCCATATTTGTAAGAAACGCCAAAGAATTAAGTGTTTTTTAATTACTATTTTTGCCATTCTCCATTTGTTTGGTGCCTAAAAATTACTAAATAAAGTTTAAATAAAAATATATAATAAAATCAACATTTTAGAGCATTTTTATTTTAACTTTAACATAATAAATCACTTTTTATAATTCAAAGTGATTTATAGCAAAATTAAAGCCAACACTAAGGAATAAATTGATTTTTAGCAATCTATTTTATGTTTTTCCTCATTTTTAGTGATTAAATTAAAATGTATTAAATACATAGATAGGTAGATTGTAACAGTCCCTTGTTTCACACACATTTTTCGCCCAGTGTAGCGCTCTTTGCGCACTGACTGGCGGCGACTGCCTGGCAAATGCAAATTTGTTTTCTGTCAATGGAGCGTGGAACGTGCGAGGGCCGATGTCGGCGATTGCTATACTATATACATATATGCTATTTTCTATATAGTGCCAGTGCCCGGTGGTCACTCTGTGATCAGTGATCAGCGGCTGGTGGCCACCTGCGCGTCACTTTGCTGGCCAAGTCCCAAAATGTTTCGCTGCCCCAAGCTGGTCTTGGAATCGAAATGCTCACGAAACTCAAATACCTTTTGAATGTTCTGTTATATTATTTAAAATATTTCATTTGTGATTATTATTTATTAAATGCTTTACTTGTGTTGCCAGTAAATACAAGTTTTTATATTTATATTTTAAACAAACTCTCAAGGATGTGATTTTTATTCCGAACTCAGATTAGTTGTGAGCGAAAAAGAGGCTCATCCTGGACACGGGGACACCCTGTAATGGCCTTCTAAAGAATTTCTATTGATCCGAGGGTCCATCTGTTGTCAGTCAGTAGTGCGTGCTCACTGTACCGATCACGTACACCCTGTGGGTGCCTGTGACAGAGGACCGTGACGATGACGGCGATGGTGACTGTGACTGTGCCAAGTGCGTGACACAACAAGGAGAAGTTCAAGATGGATGCAGAGGAGGAGGAGTGGCACTGGGAGTAGGATTAAGAACAGGAGACAGAAGACAGTATCCCCGGCACCCCGGAGAGTGCGAAAATAATTGATGGATCGACGCCTTGAATGCCACAAATCGGATTTCGTTTCGTTTCGTTGCCCAGGAAATGTAATGCTAACTGGAAACGGAAGTGACCAGTCACGTTCATCGGATGGTGAATCGAAATCGGAATCGAAATCGTTACCAGGATAAGTAATAATTCATATATATATATATATATATATTCTCGATCATTGTAGGTGAGAGTCTGCCAGTCTGAAGCAGCAAACTTGTCTTCTGTTTTTCTAGCCACTTTTGCTTTTGCCTTTGACTTGGATAAGCGATTACACTGGGCAAAGTGATTTAAAACAAATCAATTAACTAGGCAACAATCTAAGATATAAAATAATATTTAAGGGGGGAATATCTAGATTTAAATTTAAGATTAATCATCCTATAAGTTCAAAATCATATTTAAAGAGGTCATATTTAAAAGAGACTTAAATATATGACTTGTAAATAATTTAAAAAGCTAAGAGTAAAGATATAATATACAAAAACTATTTTTAAGGATGTCATTAAACAGCAGGGAGGCCACAAAAAATATTAAGTTAAAAAAAACTAAAGAATTTAAGATAAAGTTTCTTGCACGAAATAAGCAGTGACATCAAAAAAGGCAGTATTTTTAGTATTTTTAAGATTTAAGCTTTATTTAAAAGAGTTTAAAAATAATGAAGTGCCTTAATAAATGCCTTAATTATTATTAACATAAATGCATTTAAATTTTGTTGATACCTCGTATAGTTTGGCAGATATACGAGTCTGAGTATCAAGTTTACCTCTGCATGTAACATAAATATTTATACTTCCAAGTCTATGTAGTTGCTTTTATATAAAATAATGTATAATTAAATATAAAACTAAAGAAATATACTTAATAAACTATATAATTACATTTATAGTTAATGGAGTAATTGTAAAATAATATTTATAAATAGATATTTGCTTGGCAGTTACAAATTCCTTACATAAATTCTCTTCTTAGTCAAGTTGTTAACTTGAAAAACCTAAATTCTCTGTAGCTATTCTTTGTAACTTTATAATAAATTGTATGTAAATTATATAACTTAGTTTTTTTTTAATATTTTATCCCTCTTAAACCTCTCTCTATCTCTCTGTGTGTGCTGCTCTCTGGGACTCCGGCAATTCAAGTGCTACAAGATTATTGACATGCCAACATGCTGTTGTGTTCTGCTTCCAGTTGCTGTGTTCCTTTGTTGCTCCGGAGTTGCTTCGAAGTTGCTCCTCTTTTTGTTGTTATTATTTTGTATTTTGTATTTTGTTTTTTTTTTTTTTTTGCTGCCCAGCCAAAGTGGCTGCCGTTGTGCGAAATTGCATAGTGAGTGAGCAGCAAAGCGGTTTGACTAGCTCCGGCTATCAACTTGTTGCATCTGAGTGCACAGAACACCAGCCACAGATCCAAACCCCGAGCCCAACCCGATCCCTATCCCCAGCCCAATCTCGATCCCCAACCCGATCCCCATCCCGATTCCCTCTGGGTTGCCAGGCACGTTGTTGGCTATTAGAAAGGCATGTGAAATGTTCCCTAATTGTTGGAATTTTAATACATCGAAGAACATGCACTGCACAGAGCACACTCCCCTCTCAGTTTCCGTGGTGGCACGGCCTGCCGACTGCCTGCCTCTCTGTCTGATGCAACAAATGGAGGGGGAGCAGAGGAGCAGGAGTGGGGCAGGAGTGTGGGGCAGGAGTGGGGCAGGAGTGGGGCAGGAGTGTGGGGCAGGGACAGGCCCTGCCACGTACACAGAACTAAAATAATGTCAATATTTATTAAGCCCTTGCAGGGTATTATATCTTTCGGCGGAAGCTTGCAAAGCAGTGAAGCAGCCCTTTCCGATCCTTAAAATAATGAGCAGCATCAACAGCCGAATCGATCTGGCCTTGTTTGATTAATACAAAAATATATATATTATAGTATACATTTTTTCTTAAATTTTATAATCATTAAAATTGAAATTGTATACATTTTTTCATACATTTTATAATCATTGAAATTGTAAAAATGTGATTAAATCTTTCATTGTTTTAAGTTTTTAACTTGATATGCTTTCCAACTCAAAAAACTAGCACTGTAAATCAATTTGAATTTAAATGAATGCCTTTCTTGGCTTATTTGTGAGTCTATTAGAAACTCTAAGGAGTTAGCATTCCTAGTTTCTTTTTTAAAAGGTCAAAGCTTCCCTATTCCTCTGCTATGCTTTCTTAAAAGTAACCTTAGTAACCTCATTTTTAATATTTGTTAAACTGTTCATCATCATTTAATTCCCATTCTGAATATCCCTTTGCTCTAACAAATAATCACAACTAAATACTCTATTAGCGAATGCCCTGCTAATTGACACTCAAACACCCACAAAAAGAGAATTAAACCACAATAAAAAAAACAGGCAACAATTCACGGCGTTTCCCCGAAAAATGACTCGGGTAAATAGTAAATATGGTAAAGCAAGACCCAAATCAAGAACAAACAGAGCCGCAGTCGAAAATGTGTTAAGACTTTGATGGTCAGCCATAAACAAGATAAACAACGAAATGAAAATGAAAACGAAACCGAAACTGAAACTGAAAGAGCCACAGAACCTACCACTCCCCCGATAACCGAGAAACCCTGTGAAACATTTCCCCAAGGAAATGTGGAGCCCCAAAAATAAGGAAAGGAGGGGAAAAACACTGTTGTACCTGCACTGGTCTCTTGCGAGGTCAGAAATTGCAACAGCCGACTGATAAAGTCGTACTATCAGTGGGTAATGGGGGATGATTACGAAGATCAGAGAGAGTGCGCGGCGGGGCGAGGAGCTGTATCGGATCGGAGCCGGCTGATAAGATCTTCCTCCTCAAAAAAAAAACACAGACCTGAAATCAGAAAACCGAAAACGAGCCGATCACCAAGGCGGCCAAGGTGCTTGACACAACTATAAGGCCCCACAAAGTGAGTTTATTTCGAAGCCTGGACTTGGAAGTCATGTTTTTGGTATGTTAAAAATATAAACCACCAGCTGGGAGGGAAATAGAAAAGGGCTCCTTTTAGGGTTTTTTTTTTCGGAAATTCTTCCATTTTTTCTCGCCTTTTAAATCTTCCCTAGACCTCCACGAATATTTCAGGAGTAAGTTACAATAAATCCCTTCAGCCGTTTTCGAGTTCTGGTGAGTCGAACGAACAGAAATTCATTTATATATTTAAAATAGATAGATGCATAGATTTAAATTTTACAGCTAAATGTAGACTATTTTTTAAATATACACTTATTTTTTAGGCTTAGTTTCTTTAAGATTTATTAGTATTTTATATTGTTTTTATATTTTTAATCACCAGTTGTAACATGTCAAGGTATTACCTTTGAGAAAGAAATGAAAAAGAAGGTAGGGATGTACGTACTCTATAATTTTATTTTATAATTATTAATTTTGTTTCTGTTTTAGATAAAATTAAAAGAATAACCCAAAACAATTTAAAATATTTAAGAAAATGTCAATAATAAAGTCTCCTCTTTTAAGCTCTCTTTTAAGTATTTTGTGTGCCTTTCAATTGTAAATTTTAAAGAAGCAAATCATTTAAAACCTTTGTTTTATTCAATTTAATTGTATTAATATTAATTTGTATTTGATATATATATAAATATATATAATAAATACAAATAAAATTATATATATAAATATTTATATATATTTATATTCAATAATACAAAATTACCTACAAAATTTGAAAAATAGCCTAAAAAATAAAACCAAAAATATAAAGAAAAAAAAACCTGAAAAATAAAATTAAAAATAAAAACAAAAATAGCCTGAAGCCATTAATCGCTCTGGCTTAAAAAGTTGTATTCAAAAACGTATATTTGTTATTACAATAAAAAGAATAATAACAAGAAAATAAAAATCTACACAACTCGCTTACGCAAGCCAATTAGAGAACACCATTATTTACCTTAAATATTAATTAATATAAATAATATATAATAAATAACCCTCAAGGTCCCAATGTCCCTGCTTTTTTCCTATTCTAATAATTAATATATATACGACCCCCAATCAGTGCCGCGCCAAGAGAAAAGAAAACAAATCTGGCTCTTGATTTATGGTAATGATTTAATTAATACATTAATCAGCTGCGTTTGTTATTTATTTTGGCCTGTCACAATTAATAAACGGAACAAACGTTCACTCATTACATTGTACTATTAATAAATATATATAAATATTTATATATATATAGTATCTGTATATGTAATATATGTATTTATGGAAGGCGATTAGATAAATAATACCAGTTATCGGGCAGAGGCTTTCATTGAGTGGCTATAAATAGACGCCATAATAGTTATTTATGGAGGCAAGGGCGCGTTCATTAAGCAAACTAATTGAATAAGCAAACGTCTATACACAAGTGGCACGCACTGTATTACCACATAAATATATATAAACTATATATATACAATATATATATATATATGTGTACATATAAATGGGCTTGGCGTGCGTATCAAAATATGACCATAATAAAAACGCTTATAATGATGCCTCATAAATCGCCGCAAACGCCCTTAGGGCCTCCCCCACTCCATGGATGCGATCCTCCTTCGATCCTCTTAAAATCTCATCCAATCCTGCGGGTGGACCTACCTGACCATCAGAAGCGGCGGAGTATTACTTTTGCGAGACACTGTCAATTCTGTGTAAATTTCAACTATTAAATGCCAATTTATGGGGCCATAGCTTATAATTTTTATACCCTTGCAGGGAGGGTATTATAATTTTAGTCAGAAGTTTGCAACGCTGTGAAGGAGACATTTCCGACCCTATAAAGTATATATATTCTTGATTAGCATCAACAGCCGAGTCGATCTAGCCATGTCCGTCTGACCGTCTGTCCTTCTGTCAGTCTGTCCGTCTGTCCGTCCGTTTCTACGCAAACTACGCCCTCAGTTTTGAAGCTATCTGGATGAAACTTTGCAGATAGTCTTCTATATGCTCTCACTGCTATATATGTCGGAACGAGCCGGATCGGACGACTATATCATATAGCTATATAGGAAAGATCGGTAAATTTTAATGAAAAAAATTATAACTTAGCCAATTTTTACAATATTTGAATTAAATTTGAGATATGGCCATTTTGTATTATTCTTGAATTTCGATTTTAATTTGATCAAAATCGGACAACTATATCATATAGATGGCATAGGTAAATATATTAGAATTCATTTAGTTTGTTCGCAACATTTTTCCTCGCAACATTTTTTGTTCGCATCATTTATCTTATGTCAGTATCCGAGAAACCGAAAAGCCAGAACAATTTTCTTCTTCTTCTACTTACTGCAAGGGTATTTAAACTTCGGCATGCCGAAGTTAGCTTCCTTTCTTGTTTATTATCGCTTTTATAACACCTCCGAAGGTGGGGCGTGGCGGGATTTGGGATTTGGGACTTGAGACTTGGGATTTTTATTTAACATCTCTCCTCTCCCAGAGGCAGTGCCCCTCCCCTAGACTCCCCAAAAACTGGGCCGTGCTTCTCGTTCGCGGCGTGAGAAGAGATTGAAAGGAGGAATTCGCAGATAAATCACACTAAATCATTTCACTCCAGTACACGGCGCATGCGGCAATGCAGCGCAGTAAGCAGAAAGCACAGGAACTGCCAACTGCAGAACTGCAAAGCTGCACAACTGCGGCAGGCAGACAGACAGACGGACAGTCAGTCAGACAAAAGCCACTAAGAACGGCCGAACGGGGATAAAAAGTCAAGAAAAACGCCCTACAAGTCTACGGTAATTGGGGTTTTTGAACCCGGCGAATACCCTGTAGTCTTTGCCCATTAATATATTATTTAATTGTTGCAGAAAATAAATGTATGTACTAATAAACATTTAGAAAATATAGGAAATAACGAAGAAGGTAGAACCCTTCGCTGTCTTTGCAATCTTTGATTATAATTAATAATTATTAATAGCTTTAAAAATAAATATATAATATGTGAATTACTAAGAAAATATGTAATTAATGTAATCAAATCATTTAGAAATATAATAATTTTGCATATACTAAATATATTTATCAAGAAAATACTATAAGCATTTGGAAAATATAGAAATCAAGTAAGAAGCCTTCGCTTTCTCATCAATCTTTGATTATAATTAATAATTATTAATAGCTTTAAAAATATATATCAAATTAGTGAACTACTAAGAAAAAATGTAATTAAATCATTTCATCATCATCATATCCTTTATTTATATGCGATAATATATATATATAACTGTATATAAAACATTAAAAATTAACATAGGGCGTCTTATTAAATCATTTAGAAATATAATAATTTTGTAAATATAAATTATATTGCTCAAGAATATACAATAAACATTTGGAAAATAATAATAACAAATTATTAAATATATTTCTAAAGAAAATACTATAGAATTAGGAAAATAAGGCAGGATTTTGTGAAAAACGAATCAAAAAAGAAGCCTTCGCTTTATCATCAATGCTTAAGATTTATAGCTTAAGAAATATATTTAATTTCTTCAAAATTAATTTAGTTTAATTGTTTAGAAAATTAAAGAGAAATATGTAGGTTACATAGGTAATAAACTTCTCGAGAACATTCAACAAAAAATAAAGAAAGATATTGACAAATAAGCAGCAATCATTTTCAAAAGGAAGTCTACGCTATCTGGATAAAATTTAAAGCTTAATAATTGCAGAAATGTATTAAATACCTTTTAAATTCAAGGATTTTCAAGAAATTTGGCTAATATGTTTTTGGAAATTAATAAAAAATGAGTTTTAAAAATATAGAAAGTTTATGTCAATACAAAATGTAGAAAAGCCCTCTCTTCATCATCAGTTTCTGTACGTGAATAGCTTCAAAAATATTTTAAATAGTTTTTAAAATAATATTTATATCAGTAAAAAAAGTAATTATATGACTTGAAAATTAATAGGAAATTTATTGTTAAAGTAAATCATTTTAAGCATTTAGATAAGAAATAAAAAAAATAAATAAAAATCTTGTCAGAAGAAAAGCCAGCGTGTTCCTGAAGGAAGCGTTTTTTTAACCATATTCAAAGCTTTATAACTTGTCAAATATATACAAAAAATAAACATTATAACAATTTTAAATTATTAATTAATTAATTATTAATTAAAGTATTTTAATATTAATAATAAATGTTCCAGCTTCAAGGCCATATTTATTTTCTTAAGAGTTATGTCCCGAAAATGGCAGCACCTCAGACTGGACTGTCTTAAGGTGAAGCCTACTACAACAAAAAAGGGTACAAAAGCCACAAAAAAACATTTTTTTTAACTGCAGAAAATTTAACACAAAACAAAAAAAAAAAAAAAAAGGAGGGATAAAGGCAAGCAAAGGTAGAGTTCGCTGCCATCGGCGGATTGCGCATTTTGAACGCCGGCGCGTACTAATCACTCGCATTGTTACACGATCACGCCGTGGCATCACGTAGCCAAGGTGAAAGAAGGCCAAGAGGGCAGGGGCAGGGACAGGGGCAGGGACAGGGGAGGAATCCCACCGATTCCAGGGGGAGACAAATGGGCAGCGGCGAGTGTAACTGCACTCATCGCACTCCACACTCTCGCGATGGGAATCCATCCATCCGACAGACTCCAATTCCGCTGGCAATTTCAGATCTTTTCGCATCGCAAATTCCAATTCGATGGATGCAAATTGGCGGCTAGAGGGAATTTGCTGGGGAATCATTCCGAGGTCTGTAATGTGAAGAATTGAATTTTTATTACCTCTCAATTGCTTCATTATGCCCAGGGATATCTTGGGGATCTTGCAAGACGTCTACGAGGTGTTATTAAATGAGGTATACGCAGGTTTCCCGCCCTCCTCGCGAATAATATTCTATAATTTGCCGATTTATTTGAACTTTCTTTATTACAAAAGGTTCAAACTTTTCCCTGTGTTTACCCACCAACAAAAAACAATTCTATTGAACAAAAGTTCAAGCGATCAAGCGCCAAGGCCATCTGTGGAGGCCGTGAACCAATTCCGCACCACTGATAGATACTCTTTGTATCTGTGTATCTGTATCTAGGGCTGTTTACATATGGTGAGGTCGTCAAGTTCAGCAGTTGAAGGTTGTGCGTCGGAGGCGATTTAAAACGCTGGGAAAACGCATACGAAGCACTTGGAAAAACGTTTCCAAAGTTTTCTGTAATTTCTATTCATAATTCCTTCAAATAATTCATCATTTTGGCTATAGAAAGGTGAATAATTTATAAAGGAACTTTCGTCAGGCTGTTATTTTAAAACTTTGATTGTATTTAATACTACTAATAATAATAGCTTTGATTTAACAAACATATTTTAATGTGGAAACCTATTTTAGCCTTGCAGGGTATTATAATTTTAGTCAGAAGCTTAAAACGCATTGAAGGAGTCATTTCCGACCCTATAAATCATATATATTCTTGATCAGCATCAACAGGCGAATTTAATTAGCCATGTCCGGCAGAAAAAAAAAATTAACAAATTTTTTCAAAAATTGTAAGGGGTTACATCATTAAAATTATGAAAAATTAATAAAAAAATTTAATTTCAAAAAGTATTTAATTAAGTATGCAGAATTTTAATGTAATCGATTTTTGGCTAAGTTGTGAAAGATTTTAGTAATAAATTGGAAATGGCAAGGGATTCCTTTTTTATTTTTGTAATATAATAAATTAAACAGCAAGGAAATTGTTTTTTAAATATATAAAATATGGATTAATTTTTTTAAAAATTAAGCTATTTTACTTAAGAAAATATGATCTTAGCTGCCTAATATCCTTTTAAACAATATAAAAATTCCTTGAACCATAAAATTATTGTTTAAAAATAAAATAAGATATTTAAACTTGGCTTTGAAAATATGTTAGGTTTTATTTAAGAACTTCTCTGGAAAATACTGAAATATGTTTTTTTAAATTCACTTGAAACCCCTAAGCTTTAGCTTTCATTTAAAAATATATATAACATTGCAAGTGTGTGTAAGGTACCATAAGTACTATACATTAGCCGATTTATATCCGACAACAACGAGTTGCTAAATAGCTAATGACTTGGATAATGATTTCGTTTTCAATTTCGATTTCGCTTTCGTTTTCGATTTCTATGTCGCTCATAATATGGCTTTTGTGTTGGCTGCTTGGTCGTCGTCGCTCGCTCGCCTTTTCAATATTTCAATTTTCAATTTTCCTTTTTGTTTTTTTTTTATTGCTGCCATTGGCCATTGCGGATTCGTGCGTCAATAATTAGATCATCCCCTGCTGGTTGTTGTAGACGATTAGCGAAATCAAAAGGCATCAGCCCACAAAGAAAGCGGAACGACAAGCGCGGCAGCAACAACAAAAGGAACCCAAATATCACATATAGTATTTGCTATCTGGGAGGAAATTTCATTTCATTTCAATTTGTGTTTTGTTTTCCTTTCAGTGCTTATGATGTTCTTTTTGCTGTTGTGTACCCATTGTCCATTAGGGCGCACAGTGGGTGTCATAGAATCGACAAGCAGGATAGAGGCTAGGGAAGAGGCTGAGTCGGGTTAGGCATGTATTTTGTGGGGAAAATTCAGATATCGCACTTGAACTTTGATATATCGAATTTTTAAATATCGAAAAATATCGAATTTAACTCAAAGAAATCGAAATTACTAGTTAGGGATAGATATCAAAGGGATTAGGGATATATATTATGAGAGAAGGAAAGCGATATTAATATAAACATTAAGGCTGGGCTTACTATTGTAAACTTTGATTTATCGAAAATTTAGGTATCGAACAAAATTACATGTAGCTTGTAAATATCAATGAATACTTATTTTATTTGTCTCTTTTTCTGATGGTAATGTTATTATCAGATGGAGTTATCGCACACTTATCGTAATTTTTAAATTTCGATATACTGATTTCGTTTTTTCAGATTGTATTGGTATTGAAAAATCAATTTATCGTAACTTTACATTATTTATTAATATATGGCAACGTTAAAGAAAAGCGATTTTTAAACCTCAATGTAAAAATATCAGTGAAAATGTCGAAACAGTTTCGAAAATTAAAATTTTCTTACATTTAATAAATTAGTAACTTAAGTGAACCTAAATTTAAAAAAATAAGAATTGAATAAAAACGTGTATTTGTTATTACAATAAAAATTACAATAATAATGATTGATATTTTCTGTAGTGCAAATAAATTTTTAAAAATATATATAAACATTCCCCCTAACTTTATGATCTAAATAACATACATAAACCTTAAGAAAGCAAGAGTCCTTGGCACTCTTACTGCTTTCTTACTTACTTTTTTATTTGCAATTAAATTATTCCTAACCCCCCACATGATACCGAACCCCTTAACTGAGATCACCTCTCATTTTTTCAAAGGGTATCTGCAGTTCGTAGTGAATCTTAGGAGGCTATACCTCTTTGTTCGCCTTGGAAAGCCAAGATAACACACAATGAAAATGAAAATTCGGTTCTATAAACATTCATAAATATGTGCGTATAAAAAAACGAGGAGCGTAAATTTAATTAAATTTTCGACTATTAGTTAGCTCTTTAGACTTTAATGAATCATGCGGTGGGATGGGATCGGAGTGGGTGCTGGGATGGGATGCGATGGGATGGATCGGACGAGTATATGGCGGGATCGCGTGGGCCGCTCCAAAGCGCAGACAAATTATAGACGCTAAAGCATTTGGTTTATGGCCACATTAATGGCATTGACTCGAGGTGGATGGCGATGAGGATGGTGATCGGGATGGGACTGGACTCGTCGGCGGTGGTTGGTGGCAGGTGGCAGATGGCAGGTGGAAGGTGATGGACTAATTAATTAATATTCGCCATCGTAAACGCAGCGCAAACGACAAAATCGGATCAAGTAAATCTCATAAAAGAAAACAACAGAAGAACATTAAAAAGAGCTCAGAGTCGAAATAAACAAATGTTCAAATGCGTCGTTTGCTTACACTTGAAAAAAAGGGTTGTATTACTTATGAGAAATTAAAAGGAAAATTGCACAACTTTGAAAATGAAATAAATTCAATCTAAGGTTTACCTTAAATCATCTTAAGTTATCTTTCTTTAAATATATTCGCACCCGCATTTTGGCATTTTAAAATTCTGTTAAAAATTATATATTCAATTTAAATACTTTACAACTCTGACTAAACGAGAAATTGTAGTCTCTGATTCTTTAATACATGGAAATTTAACCAATTTGTTAATTTTTTGTTGGTTTTTTAATATTCCTATTTCCTAGCCTTTTAAAAGAAAACAATTGATTATATTTTTGAAACATTTCTATTGATTTTTTGATTCATTCATTTTGAATTTAAATTTTTAAAATTCCAGTTAAGTCTTCGAATTATTATTTAAGTCTTTTCAAACAATATTGAAAGAACATTTATGCTTCGTCCCCATCCGGTAGAAAGGCTAATAAAGCTACAAATCGTCATCAGAGGGCAAGGGGGGAAAGTCATCCGGGTTTAAATCGAAAAATGAAAACTCCTTTTTATTCGGCGGCTCGCCGAGATCCTTATGGTCGTCAGAAGGCAACCTCTCCACGGGAAACGTCCGTTTTCTGGATGCCACAGAGTGGAGACCCTCCCTTTTGTCAGACGGCAAGTCAACGTTAGACGGAGATTCGGGAGTCCCCACATTTCCGTTCTCTAAAAGATACTTCCTCATCCACTCAGAGAATTCCGAAGAGGGGGTGGGCTTCTCTTCCGGAGGCATGTCGGGGGTTACGTTCTCTTCGTGTCCCACAAAGGGAACCCTTTCCTCTTTATCGGATGATGGCACATCGAGATCCTTGTCATAGAAGGGCAAGCGGGGCAGGTCTTCTGGCTTCAAATCGAAATATGAAAACTCCTTTTCATTAGGCGGCGACACACCGAGATCCCTATGGTCGTCAGAAGGCAACCTCTCCACGGGAAACCTCCATTCTCTGGATGCCACAGAGTGGAGACCCTCACTTGCGTCAGACGGCAAGTCGGGGAAATTCTCAACGTCAGACGACAAGTCGGAAAAATCTTTAACTTTAGCCGGATATTGGGGAATGATCACATCATATCCACTCTCTAAAAGGCGCTTTTGGCTCTTTTTAAGTAATTTCGCAAAACGGACGGCGAATGCTCGGTCGGCGGAGGAATCGCTCGAATCTGGCGTTCCGGATGGGCAGTATTTCTGATCTTCTTGGGATGGGGGATCGGAAGACATATTTTTTTCGTATGCCATAGAGACAAACCTCTCTTGCTCTGATGTGGTATCGAATTCGCGGCACTGCATCTCCTCGGAGGGCAATTCTAGAATCCTCTTCGTAGTGGGCTTTGAATAGAAAAGCCACTGTCCTCTCTCGCAGAACTCCTGCTCTGAGGACGGCGAATTGGAAACGGGGAATCCCTTTTCATCGACAGGCAAATCAACGTTGTCATCGTTCTTTAAATCCGGGAACTCCTCCGTCTCGTTAGACTTGAAATCAGTGCAATCATAGAAAACCTCTTGCTCGTTGGGCTGGAAATCATCATCCTGCCCCATTGCCTTGGGCTGGAAATCTTCCTCCTGCCCCATTGCCTTAGACCTTGGCTTTGGCCTGTCCTTCCGCCGGGACCTGAAAAGCCTCGTGAAGCAAAGGATGATCATCGCCAAAGTGCCCATGATCAACAGGCTCCAGTACATCAAATCCATTTGGCACTCCGGCGTACGCACATATAAAGTCAGATCAGTTCGAGGTGGCTTGAGGGTCTCTGCAGCAACTTTCATATCTGTGGAGTCGGATAATAAGTCTTCATCATCAGCAGCCTCGTCCTTTGGGTTCTTGCCATTGGTGAGGTAACCAAAAGGTTTTTTTGCAAAGGGAATTGTCTTGGCCGCTAAATCATAACACACATTAACTATCCCGCTGACGAGCCGCAGTATAAAGTTAGGAATTTGTAAAAAGTTCATACTGGAACTGTTTGAAAATTACCAAACAAAAATATACTCGGTACGTATGTATGGTAGTTACTTGACGGAGGAGAGGGTTACACTGAGCTGGGTAAGTTTGTAGTTACTTGACAGTCAGTGGAGTCATTTGGAAAATATTGCTTTGATTTGAAAACCTAATACATTTGCTTCGTTTTCAATTTTTATCTAGAACATATTCATTATTGTATATATATAATATAATAATATTAAAAATAGATTTATTCTTTTAAATTAATGACAGCAAGTATTGCTTAAGCCTTTTGGGAAGGTCTCAGGCTCAGGATTGATTATAATTAGAAAATTCTTATAAAATTAAAGCCAAGCTTTTTACAAAATTAGCTCAGCAAATTCTATAAATTTATAATTATATAAACTTATTATTACTTCTAAAGCAAGAAAATAAATGCAAGTTTTATATTGTAACATTTTATATTTGCCTTAATGAAATATTTATATTAAATTAATTGTTTTAAGTTTAAGACTGAAAATAATTCTAAACTGTTTAAGGCATAAAATTAAAAAATATTTGTAGTCAAGTCTTGTGCTCAGAATTAATTAATTTTAATTTCAAATTTAAAGCTTTAGTATTTAAAAAATGTCCATAAAATAAATAAATATTTGTAGTTAAGTCTTGTGCTCAGAATTAAATAATTTTAATTTCAAATTTAAAGCTTTACTATTTACAAAATGTCCATAAAATAAATAAATATTTTTAGTTAAGTCTGGTGGTCAGAATTAATTAATTTTAATTTTCAATTTAAAGCTTTACTATTTAAATAATTTCCTTTAGCCAATTCAATTAGCTACAAACTAAAAGTAAATGTATTTTTTATTAATTTTATAGTTAATTCAAGCTAAAAATAATGCCAAACCGTTAAATATTTTCAAACATTTTAGTCGAGCCTTTTGTTTATTTATTTAAACATCCAAATTCTTAGTTTAAAAATAAAAATATCGAAATCTGGAATATATATCATAATAGTATATATATTACATATTTCCTGAGGATCTTCTTAAATTTCCACATATTTTTCTGTGCAAGTCTTAGGGCCTACTGAGGTTCCTGCCTTCGATTCCATTTAGCTTCTGCATTTTTATGCCCGTCTGGCGCCGATCGTTTTCCCCAAACAATTCGCTTGTTTGTTTTTTTGATTTTCCACATTTCTTTATTTGTTTCTTTTCCATCTCCCCCTCTTTCACATGCTTTCCTGCTCTTTTTCCTTTTTGGTTTTTGTATGGAAATGTCGCTCGAGAAATTTGACGACCCTGAAGGCGCCGCGGCGCCAGCGACAAGTGGAAAAGTGGAAAATCGGGGGTGCTGCCCCTCCACTTTTATGGGGTTAATCGGGCGGCGCAGGCGGGTCTCTGGGGGGGATAGACTTCAAGGCCTTCAAGTGCCATATTCACCGTACTACGTTGGATTATTTGGTCATAAGCAAATGGATTTCTTTTGGACTTAAGGCGGCATTAGGCAACGCAAACGGCTGACTGACATGGAAATGGAAATGGAAATGGACATCTATCGATCATAAAAATCACATAGTTCAAAGAGCGGAGGGGAGAATAATAAAAATATTATGATAGGGATGGGATCAGTTCAGTGTTTTTTTGGCAGATCACAAATCGTGGGGATCTGTGTGGCGATCCAAGGCTAAATCCCAGGGGATTATTGTGAATAACAAACAGCAGAAGGATGGCCAGAAAATTAGGGATTTAAATAAGAGATTGTACAAAGCATGAATTAATCTTAAATTAAATGTATAATAATTAATTGCACAGACACAGCGCAAGATTATATGATGACTTATTTATGGCCAGCAAGGACCTCTCAACTCAACTCTGAACTCTCGGGTTGTGCGACTGACAGGTAGCCTGGGACATTCGGAAATTCCCACCATAAGAAAATCCGCCAGGGAGGTGCGAAACACAGATGCAGAGATGCGGAGATACGGATACCCAAGTTGCAGCCTCATAAAAGGGGCGCAAGACAAAGCCGCCGCGATTGCGTGGGAAAAGCCCAAGCCCAACAGGACCTGTGTGCGGTTGGCGCATCATTGCAGTCCTTCTATATAGAAATATATTATATATATATCCTCCATATATATATCCTCTACTGCGGCCTAGGTATATAGCCTTGGTTGGGATCATAAATCGGTGTCGCTTTTGTTTATGCTGCTTATTTAAATTGGCTTCTTGGCGGGCAGGCCAAAATCCAAAATCCATCCCAAAATCCCAACAATCTCTGCGGCTACCTGTCCTGGGAATTTCCAATGATCGGCGTAACCCATATGGCCCATGGCCAGGGGGAGAGATGCGTGAGAATTGGCCAGATTCTAGATCATCAGGTTAGCGAGCGAATTTTCGGGAATCGCGCCCGACATCCTGCGCTCCGGGTTTTCCCCCGGCTACGTGCGTCATCTGGTTATTCTAGTTCTACACTGCACTTGCCCCTTCCAGGATTATGCCACCTTCTGTGGAAACCGGGATCTTGGCATACGGAATATCGCATCGCACAGACACTTGCACACGTGCAACGACGGCGACCTCTGAGCCGTGCCATTGATTGATTCGTCCCTGTGTGTGTCTGTGAATTGTGGCCATGATTGGACACTACACTCAGCCAAATTACACAGGCCCAACAAAGAAATACACACATTTTTATATAACTTAATAAAATAAAAGTTAAAAATTTCATAAAGGGTGACCAAATGCCAGCAGCTGCACAAAGCAGTTTGGGAACGAGTCGTAAAGGCTATGCCTCTTTTGTCAGTTTTATTTGAACTGTGGTGCTGGTAAAATGAACTTCGAACACAGAGATTCGAGCTTCCAACCTAACAAAGGTATGTTAAGAAAGTTTAACTATCAATCGATCTTAAATTGAATAGTTGGATTTGTATTTCGGTAGGAAATAGTAGATTCAATGAGCTCCTGGCTCTCCTCGTCAATGTACAACTTGCCACAAAACCTAACCATTGGAGCTTCGCCATTCTCCATCAACCAAGTCAGGATTTGGCCCATGGTAACCACAGGATTTGGGATCATCTTTGCTTATAATCAGGCCCCAGCGGCTGTCTTCTCACATCGAACAAAAGAAGTTATATAAATAAATCAATAAATTTAATAGATAATAATGATTAATTGTTATTTGGGTTATTTTTTATACCCTTGCAGGGTGTTGTAGTTTTAGTTAAAAGCTTTTAATTAAGTGAAGGATTCATTTCCGGCCCCATAAATCATATATATTCTTGATAGGGATCAACAGACGAATCGATCTAGCTGTGTTTGATAGAAAACTAATATTTTTAATTAAATTTCATTAAATATGTCAAAAATTCATAAATTTGTGATTTTTTTTACAATTTAAACTGAGTATGCAGATTTATTAACCTAACAAAAACTAACATAAAACAGTTTTCCGATTTGAAATAACTGCTTTTTTGGCCGAGTTATGATATTTTGAAAATTTGATTTTGCAAAAAAAAAAGCACCTCAAAATATTTATTTTAATGCATTTATTTTGGGTCTTTCTGGATCCCCATCATCCATATTTCGATTCACTATGAATTTCTTAATTAAAAATAAAATTTGACAAAAAATTAGAACATTAAAAAAATTTTTTTTTTTAATTTTACATTGTTAGAGTTGTCATAAATTAAAAAAGAAAATAAAAATTTGTATTCATTAGTCAATCTAATAAGAACTAACACCGAAAAGCTTTTCGATTTGAAATTGATGTTTTTATGTCCAAGTTTTGATCGATTTTCATATAAACTTCGGTTACTTGAAGTTAGTTGTGTCCTTTTTTTTCTGGAATTTTATATTTTTTTAATTAATAAATTTATTTACCTTTATTTATCGTTTATTGTAATCTATATTTTTTTTATATTATATTATTATATTATATTATTATATTTATTAATAAAGCAAATTTGAGAATTATTTGTAGTCCTTTATATGACATAAACATGAAATAGTTAAGGTTTAATTCGAGTCTTTGGCAAACTAGCATTATTTATCTAAGCTTCATTTTAAAGATTATAAATTGAATTAAAAAATAATAAAATATTTTATATTAAATATATAATACAATATAAAAATATAGATTCATAATTTCCCCACATTTATTTTCCATGTGCACTTGCATCGTTTATGCTTGTTTATGGTTTTGATTTTGATTTATTTGCGGCCCGTTTGCCAATCGGACGGTGATGATGATTAATTGCAACGGTGAATGCCAATTGTCGCCATTGCCCCCGCTCCTCTGCCTGCCTCCTGCCTCCCCGCTTCCATTCCCATTTCCATCTCCGACGCGTGCTGCTGACTGGAAGGCGACTTCCAGACCCCTCAGACCCCTCAGACCCCCCAGACCCCAAGCGAGACCGCGATCCGAGTCCAAGTCGAGCCGCGAACAGGCCACACCCGCATTTGCATCAACAAATTAGCCGCTTGGATGTATGTAAATCGTGGAAATCATGTAAATCACGTGCCGCCACGCCCACCCCCGCACTGGCCGCCTCTTTTGGGTATATTCTGAATACCTTCCACACAGATTAATGGCTGGAATGTGGATTGCAATGCTGCTGCC
>VNJV01015339.1:0-21368 GCA_008042635.1 Drosophila nikananu | reverse complement strand
TTGTGAATATGGCCCACAAGTGCTACTTTGGCATGGCCGATGGCACGGTCAAGGTCCAGAACAGGTAGACTGGCTTGTTTTTCATTATATATATATATTACGTTTTCCTGAATAAAGTTGTGTGCAGTCAATAGCAGCACCCTATTTTGCATTTAAAGTGTTTTTGAAACATTTCTGAACTTATCAGGTAATAATTCGATTAGGAAATGTGCGATATTATTCATTTATCACAATTTATTGTAAATGGAGCTACTTAAGAGGTATACTTCTTAAACTTGAATGCTCCAAGTTTAGTTCCGTCGTGGTAAACTTCTTTACAAAATAAACAAAATTTCATGAATGTGCAGTTCTGTCTGTGTGGTGTTGTGTTGCTACAAAAATTAATTTAAACAATAAATATACTACGGAACACACATATCGGGTAGGCTGTAATCCTAGAAGGCCTTCTTGCTCCGACCAGGGAGCACGGTCTCCTTCAGATACTGGAATAGGGACAGCAGGCCTTGCTTCTTGTTCCGCGAAAAATAATTGCTGACCACATCCGGACTGCGCCGGCTCTGATCGCTGACGGTGGTGGGGAGGACACTGTCGTTGGCGCTGAGCGAGACGAACAGGGCGAAGGGAACGATCCACATACAGATGGTGAAGTAGGCCAGAACCTGGTTTAAAAAAGATATAAATTATGCTTTAGAATGTAGGAAAAGATTAAGGCGGTGGCCAAGGCCTTTCCTTTATCATCGAGATTACAAAGCAGCACATCCCCTATGGCGATTTACGCAATATGTCCACTAACCTGCGTAAAAGGCACATACACGCTGGTAAAATACTGAAAGGCCAGGAAGTGATTGACTACCAGCATGGCAAGGGAGCCCAGCAGGGGCAGCGACAGAAGGCGCACGAACGGGAATCCACCCATAATGGACAGGTGGAAGCCCTGCGCCACGAAGCCGCAGATAATCATGCTCCATGGCAGGTCCTCGAACAGCATCAGCAGGATGTACACGAAGATGGTGAAGCTGATCATGCCGAGAATGCACTTTCGCGCCACGGTCGTATACTCCTCCGCCAGCTCCGCCAAGTAGTAGAGACCGGCCACTGAAATTAAAAGACGTAGACGTTGGCAGCGAAGAAACGCATAGAATGACTCGGCGTCGCCTTACCTATGGACAAGGTGAGAAACACAATCTGTATGCCCAGGGACACCCAGCCTAGTATGTATAGGAAACCCATGATGTGAACTTCAGCCGAGAGTCGAACTATATAATAGGGTTTATTGTATAAATGTATATAGGCGGCTCCAATCGGCCGACAAAACAAAACAAACCGATTAGTGTGCCGTGGCTGAACAAGCTACAAACGATGGTCCCTCTGTCCTTGTGCAGGGGTATATTCTGTCGACGGCGCACGGGCACACTGTTGTGCAAAAAAAAACTAAGAGCGCGTGGTATTATCCGCCGCACGCTTTTTATTTCGCCACTTGGAGCAACGCTTTGGGGCGCTCTAACCAACTAACTAGTTAAGCGGCTTGTACTAGCTGCCCAGCGATTCTCACAAATGTCTTCGGGCAATGAGAGCGAGGAGGAGGAGGTGGCGGCGGCAGCGGCGACGGCTGAACGCGAGGCATCGCTGATGGCTGAGGCCGTGGCTGTGGCCTATCAGAGCGAGGACGAAGCGCAAGAGCAGGCTGCCCAGGTCGAAGAGGAGCAGGAGGGAGCAGCAGGAGAGGCTGCAGAAGATAACCAAGAAGGGGTGGAGCAGGAGGGCGAAGCTGAAGCCATGAGTGAGAGCGGCGATGGCGGCGAGAACGCGGAAAATGAAAGCAACGACAGTAACCCCGGTGAGGGCGGCGGCAATCCGGAGGAAGCCGCCGCGGCCGATCGCCGTCAGGCCACCAAGAGGGAGCTTACAGTGATCATCGACAAGTGGGAGCAGCAGCAGACCCAAAACGGCTACGATCCCATACCCACTTTGAGGAGGTAACAGAAAAAAGAATTATCCGGACAACCCAAACTTGAACGTTTAATCTTGCAGCTTAGCGGAGATCTTTGAGCGCGAGAAGGATGTGTATCGTCGCAAGGACCCGGATCCGCTGGACACGCGTCATCCCTACCGAGCGGATCCCAGCTGCCAGTACGGACTGCTGCTGAAGCTGCTATTCCGCAAGGATGCGTTCATGAGCAAGGTAAGGGGAGTAGGTTTCGAGAAAGTAGCTCAGATACTTACCTTTTCCTTGTAGCTTCTCTGCGATTATCTGCGCGAGAACTACTTCAGTCGCCAGGGCGTGAGCCGCAGTTCCCTCGAACTAAACATCCTAGCTTGCCGCCTTATCCTGGAGCTAATGCCAGGCCTGGAGACTACCGTGGTCTTTCAGACCGCCGACGACGATGGGACCATCAATCGCATCTACAGCTGGGCGGAGGACAGCATTGAGCCGCTGCAGAGCTATGCCACCGGCCTTCTGGCGGATGCCATGGATGTGAGCGACATTACCGTCAACTACAGGGATCAGAACATGCGCCTGGTGCCCAAGATGATCAAGCGCCTGCACATGCTGCTGGCTATCAGCAAGAGTGCCACCTCCGAGGCCAACAACTCGTCACTGCACAATCAGTCGGCGGACAGTAGCACTGCGTCGGCGAGTATGTTCAGCTGGGTGGACTGTGCGAACAATCCATCAGCTCCCCAGTCGCCTCAGCACAATGGCAGTGCAGTGAGCGCGACCGGAGGAGTCCCAGTCGTGCATGCCGATACTTCCAATATGTCCATATTGTTTGAAAACAGCCGGGATGCCTTTCCCGTGTCGAGGTACTACAAGCGCATGTATATTCCCATGCATCCGGCGACGGCGGACACCAGCCAGATGCTGATTATGCGCTACCTGACCAGTCTGGGCGAGTATCAGGAGTATCTGGCCATGGCCTTCGAGAACAACGTGATGCAGCTGATCTTTGGCTATCTGGAGAACCTGGATCGCCGCGACACGTGTCTGGCCTATGAGGTCCTCAAGTATCTGGCCTCGCTGCTCTGTCACAAGAAGTTTGCGTTGGAGTTTATCGCCCACGGTGGCCTGGAGGTGGGTTCTATACAAGTATATATGTGGAAATAGATTCCTATTAACTTTCCTTACCTTCTGCAGCTACTCTTGAAGGTTCCTCGGCCCAGTTTGGCTACCACGGGCGTGTCCATAGCAATTTACTATCTGGCGTACTGCGAGGACGCCATGGAGCGCATATGCACCATGCAACGTCCGCTGATCTCGGAACTTGTTCGCTATGCCCTGTGGATTCTGGGGCGTTGTCACGACTCCTCCAAGTGTCATGCCACAATGTTCTTTAGTTTGAGCTTCCAATTTAAGGTCATATTGGATGAGTTTGATGCCCAGGACGGTCTGCGCAAGCTTTACAATGTGGTGAGTATGATGAGGAGAATTAAATCGGTGGAATTCCTGGACTAACTGAATGTTTATCCACACAGATATCTGTGCTGAAGATCCTCGATCCCAGCCACAATGACAGCGACAACGACTCGGAGATCAACGAGGACCAGGAGTGCGCCTCGCGGCAAATGGTGCGCCATGTGTGCGTGGCTCTCAAGCGGTACATGGAGGCGCACTTCTTCTACAAGTACAACAGCTTCCTCTGCCAGCATTACGCCGCCTCGTCGACGCACTTCTTCAGCCAGAATCCCACGGTGGCCGCCAAACTAACCTTTGACCAGCTGCACGATCAGATACGCACTCTCCAGGAGCACACCTCCATCCGCGCCCAATGGGGACCGGTGGATAAGCTGATGAAGCTGGGCGGCATCACCATGCTGCTAAGGATCATCGCTTTCAGCTACGATTGGATGAACACGGGACGCTCGGAGACTGTGCGCTCGGCTCTGGATGTGCTCAGCGTTTGCTGCATAATCCCGCGTGTTTATGTTGTCCTCTGCGAACGCCTCACGATGCTGGACAAGACCACCACATCGGGCTTCTGTTCAGTGCTTGGCGCCGCAGCTGGGGAGATTACCACGGACGCGGAGGTGCTCAAATCGGCGTTGGCGGTGCTCTGTCACTGCGTCTGCTCACCAATTATCCGCAATCCGGACAGCAGCAGCGCCAGTAGCAGACTGATCAAGTTCGGGAACTCGTCGCGCAAGAACAAGGCCAATAACAAATATGCCGAGGAACTGATCGAGCGCGTGTGGGAGTCTGTGTGCTCCAACAACGGCATCGTGGTGCTGCTCTCGCTGATGCAGACCAAGGGCCCCATTACGGATGCAGACTGTATACGCGGCATGGCCTGTCGGGCTCTGGCTGGTCTCGCTCGCTCCGATCGCGTCCGGCAGATTGTGAGCAAGCTTCCGCTCTTCGCCAGCGGACAGCTCCAGACCCTGATGCGAGATCCCATACTTCAGGAGAAGCGAGCGGAGCATGTCATTTTTCAGAAGTACGCCTTGGAACTGCTTGAGCGCGTGTCGGGCAAGACGAAGCCACTGAACAATCCGTTGGATCCGTCGCTCTCCAACATGCACAAGGCGAACGTTATTGCCCAGACGCGCATCCAGTATAACAAGCAGCAGCTCTACCAGCTCATCTACGAGCACCTGGAGAGCAACGGCCTCTCGCAGACGGCCCAGATGCTCCAGCGCGAGGTGGGCCTGCCGCTGCAGACACCAACCACGCGGAACTTCCACCAGTCGCCTTTCGATTACAAGACCCTGCCCAGCGGCGGCAGTACCTCGCTGTCCCGAAGTCGCCTGCGCAGCCGGATGCAGGATGTCAATGCGGCAATTATGGCCAGCGGTGAGCCGAACAGGAGCTTCAGCGAAGAGCCCCTGCTAGCTGCTGTGGGAACGGGGGCAGGAGCTGTAGATGGACCCAGTGGCAGCAGTGGTATACCGAACTTTGGATGCCTCAACGCCAGCAGCCAAACGCCGCCTATTAAGATTCGGAAAACGGAACGCTACCCGTCGTTAAGTTCCTCGGTCAGCCGCTCGAACACCATCCAGAAGCACATGATGGAACCGGGTGGCATGGCCATGGGCTTGCCCGACGACCTGGCCCTGCCGCATCCCAATCGAGTCACCCTGAACACCATTGTGACGGAATATCTCACCAATCAGCATTCGCTGTGCAACAATCCGGTGATCACCTGCCCCCAGTTCGATCTGTACGAGCCGCACAAGTGCCCCGATCCGCGTCCAAGTCGCCTGTTGAGCTCCAACTACAACCTCACCAGCCGGCATGCTCGCACCCAGGCGGGCTTTAATACCAGCCGGTTCGATCGCCGCTATGTGCACACCCACTTCTCGCCCTGGCGCACCATTCGGTCGGCGGACTACGAGGACCTGGAGTTCACCTGCTGTGACCTCGTGGGCAAGTACATCATCGTGGGCACACAGCAAGGAGACGGTCGGGTGTTTAACTTAAACAACGGCGTGGAGCAGTTCTTCTCGAATTGTCACAACTTTAGCGTGGACGCGATAAAGGCGAATCGTGCTGGCGATCTGGTCATCACATCCAGCTTCTGGCGCATCCCCACCAGCATCCTGTGGTCCATAGCCGACAATGAGTTCAAGCTGAAGCTGCGCCTACCCGACGTCACCTACTGCGAGTTCAGTCAGACCTCGCAGGACCGGCTGTTGGGCACCCAAAATGAGGTGAGTTTTAAAGGGACTAAAATGTATAGGAAACTATGCATGCTTAAGTTATAAACCAACTTAATTTCGTGATTTTCCCTTTGCAGTGCGCCGCCTTGTATGACATAAATACGGGGACCAAGGTGTCCACCTTTACACCAACCATACCGAATCTGTACACCAAAAATCGAGCTACTTTGTGTCGCACGGATGAGCTGATATTGTCGGGTAAGACATATAATTAAGATTTCAATATATAACCAACTACATGATTTTTCCTCCTCCACAGATGGCGTGCTCTGGGACGTGCGTTCGGGCAAAGAGATCCACAAATTCGACAAGTTCAATCAGTGCATATCGGGCGTCTTCCATCCCAACTGTCTCGAGGTAAGACCTCTATAACCCGCGTTTCTTGATTATTAATTGGCCTTTTTGCAGATCATTGCCAACACGGAGGTCTGGGATCTGCGCACCTTCCACTTGCTGCAAACGGTGCCCGTGTTGGATCAACGCAACTGCACCTTCTCACCCATGCATGTCATCTATGGCGCTGGCTTGGGTGCGGACAGGGACCATGACTCGGAGACGACCACCTATGATACGAGCTTCAATGTGCTGGACGCCTACGATTACTCTAGCATCGCTACCATCGATGTGAAGCGGAACATCAACGATCTGAGTGTCAGCGCCAACGGGGGACTCATCGCGGTCGTTGAGGACTACAGCGGCTACGAGTCGAAGCAGGAGACCTACGTGAAGATCTATGCAGTGGGCGTGAAGAAGGGCGAGCGGTCGGAAGAGGTGCGTCCAACTGCTAAGGAACTGGGCAGCGAGGTGGCGGACGCACTAGCTGCGCCGTCGTCGGAGCCGCATCAAGCGAGTGCCATCGATGTCGGCGGTCATTCTTCCATGTTCCATGAGTTTGAGGCGGCGCTAGCTGCCGAGGAAGAGGAGTCCCGTCAGAACAATCCCGCCGCTGCTTTGTACGCTAGTCCGAATCTTTCTCGCCAGCATGCAGCCAACAGCTCAATTGTTGGCGTGCGACGGCGAGCACGTACACTGGGTAGCATCGGGAGCGGGAGTGGCCATCCGAATCCACACCTAAATCCGAATCTAAATCCCAGCGCTGCAATCGATCTGCGAACCCTAATGCGGCGTATGGATGATATTGAACTAAATATTATGTCTATGCTTGCAGGAAGATGATGAGGAGGTGCCCGAATCTGATGAGGACGGTTCGGATACGGGCTCCGAGAGTAAGTTATGGCCCACCTGAGTTGCTTCTTCACCTCTCACCTGCATCCAGCATTTACTATAGGTCCCGATTTTATGGGCTTCCCAATGCTGCGCCGCAACCGTAATGGCAACGATGATGTTGAGGAAGATGATGATGATGATGTGGATTTGGATGATGATGATGGCGATGGCGATCTGATAGGTGACGACGATGACGGAGAATCGGACGCTGACACTGAAGATGATGCTGATGACGATGTGTTTGACTATTTCGCCAATGCCGACAGCAGCTCAGATGGTAACTCCTTACCTTATTTAGACTCTGTTCGTGTACGACTTGTATTTACTCCTTAGATTGAGATCCGTTCCTCCTGCCGCTCCCAGTGTCTCGTCTCACGCCCCCTCTCTCCACCTGTCCTGTGCTCGTTCCCCATTGTTGTCTGGAAGGAACCCACCACCATAGACGGTCAAGAGACATCACGTTGCCAATCTAGGATAATACTTTAAGGGAGCCCTAGTTTGTAAGCCTGTTACCACCCATGTTATTTTCCAATTTTGTACAGTAAGAAAAAAGTGGGAGCAAATGAATTGTGAATTATAATGGCGACTGTGAGCATCAAATTTGTCCAACAATTTCGATGAGAAATGTACAAAACCCCAAAATGAGAATTGCATACAAGTTTTGCTATTTAAAACAAATAATAAATAAATGTAATCTTGTTGGAATCAAAGCTCGTTTGTGGAAACTATTGTTAGAAATAAGTGAGCGTTCTGCATCTTAATGTGTTTATTGTCTTTGGTGGTTTACTCTGAGAAGTAAAGCCGTCTAAGCTAGGAGAATGTAATAAATAATAGTATTCCCTATGTTAATTGGAGCCTTTTCAGGTATCCATAGTTATGTACTCTTTAAAAATATTAGTTCCTATGTTCCATAATGATGTACTCTTTTCTCTGCAATACTTCTGGACACTAAGCAAATCAATTGGTTAATGCTTAATCTAGGAACACAGAAACAGCCTAGCTGGGTCACATCGGGGTTCGATAGGCTAACCGCGGCCCCCTACCTTTATCTTATCGCCTTAGTTGACGCTCCAAGTTGGGCAATTAGCGGCTGCTACCCAACCAGGCAGCAGTTACTCACTCGCTGGCATTGCGGTGACGTTTGTCGTCGAAAATCGACCCGAATCTCGGCCCGAAATCCTTCACCAAATAGATAAATATGGTGATATTCTCAGGTCGTTTGTTCGCCGTCAGGTTGAGTGCCGATCCACCGATCCCAGTCGGCCAGCGTTTGTCCGTTTAAATTGCAAATTCAGTTTCTATTTGTCAACTGACCCGCACGCGCGTGCTCCAGCGACAGCTAAAGACGTCTCCAAGAACTCTGGAACGGCGGAAATGTTTGTGCTAGCTAAACCCATCGGATGTTTGGCCCTGCTGTCGGTGGTGACTCTTGGCTTGGCGTTCGAGGAGCACCCTCACTTTTGCATTGAGACGGAGCCGCTGCTTCTCTCCGAGATCGATCGGCATGTGGTGATGCCCAGCGAGCGGGATCTGCAGTGTCACATTAAGGCCACCACGCTGACCCTAAAGGAGAAGGTGAATCACCAAGGGAAATGCCAAGTGATATGATGTGTAATTTATTTAGGAAACCTTTGGAGTGCAGTTTCATATAATTTTGTGTTAATTTATGCTTTGTTCATGACAACTGCGCCTTTCTTTGGGATTTTTTCAATGCAGTTTGTGTGTGATTTTGGATTTTCTTGTTTTAATCAAATTCAAATCTCCCTCAAAGAGTTTTTCATATAAACATCTTACAACTTATTTCAAAATTAAGAAATTAAGCAACTTTACTCTATTTTTCATTAGTTTTTTCCATTTAAAGAAACTTGACCTTCCATCCCCGAAGCCAAAAATGGCAAAAATCAGCTACAAAGTGTTTAAAACATGTCTCGTTGATCGACATCCTTAAGTGTCTTGATCCAATGCCAGGTGCTATGGCCATAAATGTGCCACCTCGAGTGGCTATCAACCATACTCATATTTCCAAATTGAATTAGCTTTTGGCGATAAAGCAAAATTCAGACAATGGTGCCTCGAGGAAGAGTATAGATAATGCTATTCCGGCGGCGGAGATAAGTCCAAGTACTACCTTTATCTGTCTCTAATCCGCAGGCGAGCCTGGTAGACACGTTGTGCGCGGATCATGGCTCTACAACGGTGCACAGGGACAACCATCACTTTCTCCGGCTGCACAACGGCGAGCTTAGTGGACGCGGCGCCCAGAAGGAGCTGTGTGCCAACAATGCCAGCTCGGTGCTGGCCTGGGTGCCCTACCACACCGTGCTCAAGAACTATGCCGCCGAGCTAAACCCCAAGGAACGGTTGACCTACATAGCCAAGGCCACGAACGTGGAGCGTGAAAAGACGGAGCTGTGCCACTTCCGGCATACGGATCTGGTCAATGCCGTGACTGACAGCCTCTTCACCTGCGTGGTCATGATATTCGGGGACAACTTTGTGAGTGTCTTCATCCGGATTCATCCGGACCTCTCCTAAGTATTGCTTCATTTACAGTACGGTCTGGAGGATAATATCAATGTACTGGTGGAGCTGGAGCCGCTGATGTACCAGCTACGGAACATAACCTATCTGCCCTGGCGAAACGTCACCAACAGTTACAAGATGCTCCTGGGGGACAGCGTGCTCCGGAATCCGAGCGGCGAAAGGAAGCCCATATACGGCAGTCTCAACTACGCCTTCGTCGAGAAGATCGAGCTGAACACGACTACTGTCTACACGGACCAACACCATCTGGCCAGGCTGCCGCTGCTCTTCGAGCACCGCGGTTCTGTACTGCAGCTAGATGAGCATGGCGTGGGCGGCTTGGACGTCTCCGAGAAGGCGTACTTTGGGCGCACTATGGACGCCAGGAGCGAGGTGAAGGTTCAGGTGATCGGCCAGTGGGTTGACCAGCACCGGGAGTTCGGCGCCGACATCTACGAGTACTACGGCCATGGGTTAAGGCGCTTCAAGCAGTCTTTAGCCGGTGCCCGTCTCACCTTCGTCCGAATTGACAACACGGAGCCAGTTTTCCAGGCGCCCGAATCCCATAATCTCGCGAAGGCATCGCTGTTTCGAGAGCAGAAGGTGGGAAAACTAAAGGAGAATCACAATCAGACCGCTGGCAACTTTACCGAGTGGGAAAATTCAGAGTTGGACTCCGATTCTGACGAGGATGAGCCGAGCTTCTACGGCTGGTTTGTGGTCTGCGCCCTACTCCTGGCCCTCGTCGTTGTTATCGGTCTATATCTCGTGATACGCACGCAGAGCCGGCGGAACAAGCAGAGGCAGATGTACGACCTGGCCAACACAAATGTTCCGGCACCAGCCTAAAAAACAATTTTTAATTTAATTTTAAAGTCATAAGCAATTCCGAAAATAAACAGAGAGCAACAGGTGTCCACTCTCCCAAATGTCAGTTCGATTAAATCGGGTTGGCAGGCCTGCTGCCAAAAATCCTTATTTTGTCATCCTATTCTTTATGGGCAATTAAAAAGTGTTTAGTCGGGTCTAAAATGTGCGGCGGAAAGTAAAACAGGAATAAAATAATAAATTATAGTGAAATGGTAACATAAAACGTGAAAATACATACATAAATACAAAACATCAAGGGCAGCAGTTGCCGGAAGTCCCAGGCGGGCCTTGGTTGAACTCTGCCCATCTGCAGTTAATGTATTAGAGAGAAAAGGTAAGTCATCTAAATAAATGTGCTGCATTAAAAGCCAAAGAGTTTAAGCCAGTAGTTATAAAAAAACAAATCAAATTATAAACAAATTGATTTGGCGACCGGCGAGGCCTTAGTACCTTATTGCGGCAAGAGAGTTGGCAGGCCCACGATTGCAACACGCCTATCATCTCACTCACACACAGAAAAAGACAGAAAGAAGCAACTCTCGCGGCTGCAGAGAAATTCATTCATCTCATCAAACTTTATTAATTGCGTTGGCCAGACACAGACATCTAGTTATTTCATTCGATCGGGTCGCAGAGTGACCCACTGGTGTGACATTTGTTTTGGTTCTCGCATCCCGTGTGTGCCGTGTACCCCTACCATAAATATGTGAATTTTAGTGGAAATTTTGTGTGACGCGGCCATATTTGACGAAGTTTTGTGTGTTTGGATGTGGATGTGGGGCGAGCTGCGGAAATTATATAAAAATTGAGCGCAGGTAAGCGGCTGCAATGGTTGAAAATTGCGCCAGTTGAGATCCCTGGGAGAAAGGTGCATCGAGTGCGGGAGTAAGTGAATCAAATCGCGATTCAAGTCGTGGATTATGTATTTGTTTCGTTCTTTGGGACCTGAAAATATATGATTTTTCGCTCACACCAACACTAATATGGCAAATTGTGTATAACACTATAGCTGTCTCTGTTTGGCTCAGGAGCTACCAGACCTGTGAACGGCCCCTGTAAACCAACAGAAATCTGAAATCCGAAAATCGAAATTTAATTAAAGTTAATTTTTGGCGGCAAACGGAGGACTCCCTTGCGATGCACCTTTAGGGGACGAATATATTAGGGTGTATGCTAATCATTTGTTATTGCAGCATAACCCAAGAGATCACACACACACTAGCACTCACGAAATGATGGACCGCAAGAAGGCCTTGGAACTGGACAAGATCTGCCGCCTGTGCATCTCGGAGCGCAAGGAGATGCGCCCGCTGTTCAGCGAGAAGGTGCCCGATATGTTGATGGACATCACCAACGTGCATGTGGAGCCCACCGAGGGCTGGCCGGACAAGATCTGCGTGCAGTGCGTCCACGCCGTCAGCCGGAATCATGCCTTCAAGACGCTCGTCGAGCGCAGCGACAAGGAACTGCGCGAGTACATCAACGGCCTGACGGTCCGTCTCGTGGCCGAGGAGCAGACGGCGGCGGCCAAGCAGCAGGCGCTTGAGCGCAAACAGCAAAAGCAGCTACAAAAGCAGCAGCGGCTCCTCGAGGAGCAGATGCAGCAGCAGCAACAACAACAACAGCAACAGATCCTCCAGCAGCAGCACCAACAACAGCCACCTCCGGCGGCCAAGCCCAAGCTGAAGCCGTTGCTGAGAAAGGGATCGCGCCAGCACAAGCAGCGGCATCTCGAGGCTGCCCCGGCCCCACAGCCAACCCAGCCTCCCCCGCCGCAGCAGCAGCAGCAGGTGCAGCTCCTGCCAGATCCTGCGCCGCAGCAGCAGCAGCAACCACAGACGCTGCAGCAACAGATCCAACAACTGCAGCTTCCCACCCTTCAACCCGCTCCCGCCCAGCTCCTGTCCACAGCCGCTGCCACCACGACGCTGCCGCAACAGATCCTGCTGCCCAACGGTCAGTTCATCACGACGGCCCAGATTGTAGCGCCGCAGCTGGCGCAGATTATCAGCACGGCGCCGCAGGCTACGGCCAACGGGGCAGCCACAGCCGCCCAGTCCCAGTTCCTGCCCCAACTTCTTCAGACGCCAGGTGGTCAGACGCTGCAGATAGTCCAGCAGCCGAACGGTACACAGACCCTGCAGCTGGTCCAACTGGTGCCGCAGCGGACGCTGGCGCCCACCGGTGTGTCGGCCGTGACCACCACCACGACGACATCAGCCACGGACATGGGCCACGGCCACCATGGCGGCGTTACCCTCGCGGATGCGGATGTCCAACTGCTGGAGGATAGCTGCGAGGTGGAGGACGAGGACTTGGACGAGGTGTACGAACAGCTGGACAGTAAAGGGGACCACAGCTTTGAGACCATTGTGCTGGACGATGACCAGCAGCAGGATTTCCTGAAGGACCACCAGCAACATCAGCAGCAGCACCAGCATCATCATCAGCAGGTGCTGATCGACGAGGATCTCACGCAGAGCGAGAGCCAGGAGCACGAGTACTTTGACGACCTGGAGGACCACCAGGAGGCGATGGACGACGTGGACGGCGACATGGAGGAGCAGCTGAAGCACGACGAAGAAGAGGAGGACACGTTCATCATCGAGGAGATCCAGCTGGAGGACGACGAAATGCTAGAGGATCCCGATGCAGAGGCCATCCCCTCGGACTGCGAGTACATCACGGATGACCACGATCCGCATCTGTCTGGCGAAGTGGACGACGTGGACGATGCCGACCTGCAATATGCCATCATGGAGCCGCCGGACGGTGAGACGAGTGCCGAGATAGATCAGGCCTTCCTCGAGCATGAACAGGCACAGGCGCATCACCAGCAGCAGGAGGAGCTGCAGAGCATTTCGCTGGAGAACGCGGTGGTGGAGTTTAGCCAGGCGACGGCGGATGCCATGGTGCCGCCCACACTGAGCGTTAGCTCGCCGAGTCCCACGCCCAAGCGGGCCAAGCGCAGTCACCAAGCGGCTGCAGCTGCAGCCGGAGTCCCCGCTGGAGTCACCCTCGAGCCCTGTGACCACCAACCACCCACAACAGGCCATCCGGCCATCAGCAGCAAGTTGGCGGCGGCGAACTCCCGCCAGCTGGTGCAGACGGCGAGTGTTATTGCCGCCGCTGGAGCTGACGACAACTACGAGATCGACGCTAATCTGGTGACGGAATTCATACGACAGCACACGTCGCCGCTGGGATCTGGGAGGTATGTGTGCCACCTGTGCAGCACCGAGTTCCGGCAGTTCAAGGGCCTGCAGAACCACATGCATTCGCACACCAACTGGATTCGCGCCAACTGCAAGAAGCAGCCGCAGTGCGAGATCTGCCTCAAGAGCTTCAAGGGCCCCGGTATGCTGCGCATGCACATGAAGACGCACGACGCCGAATCAAGCACGCCGGTCTGCACCATCTGCAATCGCACGTTCAAGTCGAAGGCGATCCTGTATAGGCACCGGCAGACGCACCAGCAGCGAGCCTACTGCTGCGGCGTCGCCAACTGCCGGAAGAACTTCTCGTCGGCGGCGAACCTGAAGTGGCATGTGGAGCGCAAGCACCCGGAGGTTGTGGAGCCGCTGTTTAAGTGCGGCGAGTGTGGATCTTTGTACGAGAGCATCGATGCCCTGCAGATACACGTGGAGACGACGGATCACACAGCGGACATGCAGGTGGTGGGCGCCGGGCAGGCGGACGACGATGGCTTCAGCGGTGCGGTGAGCATCGTGAGCAACGGCACCGACATGGCCAGCCTCATGGCAGGCCAGGGAGGTACGACTTTAACGGGAGCCACGGGCTCAACCGGCGACACACATGCCGTGGTAGTGGGCTCCTCCGGCGAGGTGTACTTTGTGACGCAGGCGTAGCCAGCGGAGTACGCCGGAGCAGTGGCTCCCGGCGAGTGCCTGCTCGGCATCTAGATGACCACTTAGCTGTAATATATAAATATATATATATATATTTTTGTACTAGCAATTAGCACAACTTAACAAAAATATTGCAATCCTAGATTTCTGTCGTAGATCTTGTCTAGTAAGTAGCTCGTCTAGGCTAAGATTCACTCGAATTTTGTAAGCAAATACACGAAACCTTGGGTAGTGGGCTGTTCTGACCAGAAGGATCTAGGGATCCTTCGACGCGAACGCCTTGCTAATGAATGTATAAAATCCTGCGGAGACTGTGTGCCAGTTTTTTTGTTTTTATTTTATTATCTTTTATTATTATTTAGGGAGTGTCCACTCAATAATGTTTAATCCCTCTTAAAAGCTATTTTAAAAAGTATCTTAAAGTGGAATGTAAATGACTTTGGGTAATATTCATGGACTCTCGATATTGGAACCTACATTTGGATCCCTATTTTAATGTTTTTCGTTGAAAGAAAAACAATTTTGGTGGGCACTCCTGCACTTTTCAGACTGGCATATATTTTAGGCTAAAGCTATAAACGTATTTTGGCTTTCGGTTATAATTGTTGGGCTTTGAAACATTGTAAAATAAGTGGAAAAAAAACTGTTTTAACTGCAAACAAAATAAATTAACAAAACCTCTTACAAAATCCACAACATGACTTTCTCTGGGCAAGCGCTTGTATTTGTTTTGTAACCATTGTAATCCAATTGCAGGGAAAAAGGGGGAAAATCCGGAAAAACAAACGAAACCAAAACAGAACTGATCAGCAGCAGAGAGAAAGACAGCAATTAAGCCAAGGTCTCGTTGTCTATTGATTCCCAATTGCCACGTGTCTCTTGTGTATTATATCCTATCCGGTGGAATCTCGCTAATTGCAGCGGCATAAGTACTTGGATCTTATATAACAACAACAATTTTGGTTTCAAATTATATTGAAACAAGCCAGGTTATGATAAAAAAAAATTTAGAAAGTTTTGAATGCAGAAAAGTTCTCATATAAAAACCAAGAAGAAATAACCAAACCAGACTGAAATCGGTTAAGTTTAGCCAAGTTACGATCTAAAAACCACTGAAAAAGTTCTGAATTTTTGAGCAGCAAAGTTCTCAATGAAAAGCCAAGAAAAAACCAAACCAGACTGAAATCCGTTTAGTTTAAGCAAAGTTACGATCGAAAAACCACTGAAAAAGTTCGCAATTTTTGAGCCAAAAATTTACCCATTTTTTTCAAGAAAATGAAAGGGGTTACATCGTCAAAATTGTCAAAAAATGGCCAAAAATTTGAAATCGAGTTTTGAATGCAGAAAAGTTATCCGTGAAAAGCCAAGAAGAAAAAACCAAACCAGACAGAAATCCGTTGAGTTTAAGCAAAGTTACGATCAAAAAACCACTGAAAAAGTTCACAATTTTTGAGCCAAAGATTTATCAATTTTTTCCAAGAAAATGAAAGGGGTTTCATCGTCAAAATTGTCAAAAAATGGCCAAAAATTTGAAATCGAGTTTTGAATGCAGAAAAGTTCTCCATGAAAAGCCAAGAAGAAAAAACCAAACCAGACAGAAATCCGTTGAGTTTAGGCAAAGTTACGATCAAAAAACCACTAAAAAAGTTCCCAATTTTTGAGCCAAAAATTTACCCATTTTTTCCAAGAAAATGAAAGGGGTTTCATCGTCAAAATTGTCAAAAAATGGCAAAAATTTGAAATCGAGTTTTGAATGCAGAAAAGTTATCCGTGAAAGCCAAGAAGAAAAAACCAAACCAGACAGAAATCCGTTGAGTTTAAGCAAAGTTACTATCAAAAAACCACTGAAAAAGTTTCCAATTTTTGAGCCAAAAATGTACCCATTTTTTCCAAAAAAATGAAAGGGGTTACATCGTAAAAATTGTAAAAAATTGGCCAAAATTTAGAAATCGAGTTTTGAATGCAGAAGAAAAAACCAAACCAGACTGAAATCGGTTGAGTTTAAGCCAAGTATGATCAAAAAACGCTTTAAATTGTCTGTGATTTTAGTATATTTTTCATATTATTGCCTCTTCCTGAAGTAATACGTATTGGACATATTTTACAAATTTATAAAAGGAGAAAGGAATTCCTGAAACTACGTACATTCTTTATCAAAATTTCCACAAAATAATCAGTTATAATCAGGCCCCCGCCTTGTCACATGAAATTGATAATTAATTAGCAAATAAGTTGCATCAATTGGACTAACATTGTGACAGCGAAATTCGCCAGTCTCTTGTTTATTTATTTTGTTCAGATTATTTATGGCGGTCAGGCGAGTTGCTGTTGCTGAATGATAAGATAACCAAACTGCCAGACGTTTTATGTTTTTCGATTGAGTACGAAAGCTCATAGGCATTATTAATATTATTTTTAGTCAGACGCTTGCAACGCAATGAAGGGGTCTTTTCCAATAAATGATATATGTACATATCATAGATCAGCATAAACACTCGAGTCGATCTAGCCGATTCGGCATCCCGGAGTTATCTTCCTTTCCTGTTTTTTAGCTTTTATTCTTATTACATATTATTCATTGGACAATAATTTTCCATCCAGCTGTTTGTTTGGTTTATCAACTGCGGAAAAGACGCCCCTCTCTGTGACCTGCCCCCAAAAAATGACAAATGAATAAATTATAAAGCGTAAATAGAAGTGCGTCGTACGTTGATATTTACATCGATTTTTCGGGCCCTTAAATAATTAAAAATAAGGTATATCCTTGGCTGCATGTAAAATTTTTATGACACCTTTCAAGAGAAGTTTTAAAATTCGTTTTAGTTATAGTTTGTATAGCTAACCAGGTTATTTTATTAAAAACCTATAAAAATGGTTCTTGAGTTCAGGAATATAAAACGTTCACATTGCCTGCTTTGGTTTTCGGGGCTCTGACCTTTAAACAATGTTTTGAAAAAAATGCATTTGCCATCTTGCTCAACTGGAAATGTCCTTGAACTTTGATCCATCGGCAAGAAAACTTGGCCACGCAGCCAAGATGTATAAAAAAACCGGCTAAATATATATAATTCTTGTGAGATTTTAAACGTACGAGTCGCTTATAAGTTTACACTCAGAAAACCCAGTTGATATTCTCTAGAAATTAGTTTTCTGTATTTCTGGCATATTTATCTTTATGTTTTGCTAATATTTGTTCAGATATATATACAGTTCTAGCAAGAAGACACCCTCTCCTGTTTCGCAGCCCAACAGTTGTCCATTTATATCAAATTTAATTGAACTGACATCAGGGAGGAGTGAGAGGGTTTCGTTTCGTAATAATTTCCCACAAATTAATTTCTTTGATTCAGATTCTGCTGCTACTTAATGTACATTATTTTGGCATTAATATGCGTTCGTTTCGATTCGTTTGTTTTAATTTTTAAATGGCAAAAACTGCGACGTCACAGAGCAGCAACATGCGACATTAGTCACGACAAGGCTGAAAAAGAAACTACATTTTCAGCGACCTTTTGGGGGGTTGTGTGCTTTTCGGTATTTCCAATTCTATATCCCCGTCAGAACGCAATTGGGAAATCGGTGTGTGTAAATGCAAGGCACAGTGCAATTATAATTATTTAAAGAATGAACATTTGCCAAATTATTTGCATCGAAATATTATTAGAAATGTATCTACTATATATCGAAGGAGCCCATGAAAAAATATGATAATTTTTATCATCAATATTTCATGTTGAAATGTTCTTTTTGATCTTGTTGATTATTAATTCAATATTTCATGGTCTCTTCGTGTGTTTTACCTACTAAAATGATTGTGGTTTATCTTGTATAATTTCAAAATTAGATTTTATATTTAAGCTTTTTGTGTATTTTTCTTTTTCCAAAAGAAATTTTGGAATCGTATCACATCTCTTAATGCTGAAAGTCAAGAAGTTAGCTTCGTTTTTGTTTATTGCTCGAGTCAAAGTCTCGCAATTCGATCCCCTTTAATATTCAGTCATTTTGCCATTTGAGATTTGTTGAAAACAAAAATATTTTCCCCCAGAACGAGTTGGGGCTCTGTTTGTGTCATTAAACCGACCGACTGACTGAGTAAACAAAAATCGAAAACAGCCACAGCAGCAGAAGAATATTCCCCCGACTGAAATTGAAAGCGAAAATATTAGGTATTGTTTAGAGGATTAAATAATGTTTACAGATCTTGGGCGCTGATAGTGATTGATCAGCGATCGGTCATAGGACTGAGAGTTCCCAGACACACGGCTGTAATTCCGAGAGGGCCAAGTAAGGCAAACCAGGCACACTTGTTAGCCATTTTCTGTGGGCCAAAACGCCCCCTTTAGTGTTCCCGAGACGCAGCCGCATTGACGCAATTGAAAAGAATAACAAAATTGTTTACTTGGCGCCGCCAGCCGCTTCGCAAATACTACTCATAACTTGGCTTATTATTAACAACAAATTCTGGGCAGTGATTTTGGGGTTTTGTTCTGTTTCTGCGTACCAAGTTTTCCACCTGAAAATTTCTGGGTTTATTCCTTTATTTCGGTTTGAAATCAAATTTTTTCGGAATAAAAATAATTTTGGTCAAATTATTTAGGTGCTAACTTTTTTATGGCATTAAATTTACAGCCGAAATCAGTATGTGGTTTCTATAATATTTGTAAAGTTTTTGTTGAGGGATTTCAAATATGTTGAAATGCTAGAAATACATATGTCAAACTTATGATTTAGATTCTCGTGAATAACTTGTTTTTTTCTGAGAACTGATAAAGCAATGAAGTCATCAGCCATAATTATATGTGCATTCTACAATTTTATGAGTCATAAGAGCTTGAAAATAAGTTATTTAATAAAGAAAATATATTAATTAACTAGATCAATTTTTTTATAACATTTATTATAATTAATTGTTGGTAAGACTGCTAAAAGGGTATGCCAAACTTCGTTAAGGCTCATTTCCATTTCTTGGTGCCTTCATTTCGTCACGAACTTGCAATTCACACGTCGAATAGCATTTTGTTTTGGTTTTTGCGAATAGCATTCCTCTACATTCTATTTACCAAAACACAGAGTCCATAACCTAGGCATAAGGTTTTAGTATAATTAGAGGGAATCCCTCGATTCGATATCAAAGCTCACCTTGGAGAGCTCTTAACCCTGATTTCCTTATCTACCTACCATTAAATTAAGGTTGATCTTTTTATGGGCCCACCGCAAATGCACCGAAATCCGGGCAAATACTCTTTAAATATTTATATAATTCGTACAATTATAGACTGGCTGTGGATCGTGGCAAATATTTTTAGCATTGTCGACGCTGCTGCGGCGCAATTTCAGTTTCATTTCCGATATCGGTCTCTTTAAAAAATAAAATAAATCCCCAATTTTAAAGAATAAAATCACATCTGTGAGTATGTATTTTATGTGGGGCACACGAGCTCGGCCCTCTTCTTATTTGCCCGGTTTTGGGGCGTGTGCTATTGACATTGTATTGCCATTTGGTCATGAATTCACTGATCGACGCCGTTTGACGGCATCGTCTGGCGGAGAATCTCTTTTGGCTGACTGTTCCCCGTTCGTCTGGCTGTCGGCACTCGAGCGAAGAATTTCTGCATCTCAAGGCTCGCTCGCGATCTGGTTAGATATATCTACGAATTGTACCCCTTGAAGTCTTTAAACTGGGTGAAGGATACAGATGAAAGTGCAGTCGTGCCTCCCGTTGTTCTCATTTATCTTAGATCCTGCTTATAGGCAAAGATAATAATAATAAATAATGCTATATACTTTTGATTTAAAGCAAAAAAGTACACTCAGGGATACCAAAACAAATTCTACAATATTTGTTTCTTCAACCACTGTTTGATCATCCTTTAACAGTAACAAAGTTTCTATGAATGGTTTTGTAGCGTTTATATCTCCCTAAACTCAAATCTTACCATTTAAATTAAACCGTGAGATCCCAAAAGTAATTACAAATTGAGAGTAGTGACCCATAATTATCTGTTGAGTGTTCGGGAGCACTGCCCGGCAAGGGTTTTCTATTGGAGAAACGTGGCAACCGGGCCAAAAAACACATGCAAAGCATATTTATCATCGGATGCCGGCAATTGTGATTTGGCAAATGGCCAGAGGAACACAGACATTCCGCCCACAAACAGCTGGGAATGGGAATGGCAGCGATTTGGCGTGGTCAGTGCCAGGGATTGGATTTGTGGTAACTATTTCGATTGGCCCTGAAACCACGTCTTTGTCAGGGGCGCTCAGCATTCCCGGGCATTTTGTATTTTCCCCTGGTTCCTCAAATTTTCCGACTTTTCCCACCGAATGCGGAAGTGTAGCCGCCGACGATGTGGTCATTGTAGCGCCATCGTTGGCATCTTCGGATCACGGCATTAGCTCGTGGCCATTGTTCCGGTAACCGATGACGTCGCAACGTCGCTCCCCCTAAGAAAGATTCTCTCTCGTTTGTGTTCTAATCAAAGATACGAATACGAATATCTCAGCAAATGCTTGGCATAGTCAGAAAAGTAAAATTTGCAGAATTGGGGGAATTCTTTTCTCACCAAAGAGATAGAGGCGTCAAAGAATCGAATACTTTTGGCTAGCTTACTCGCTATAAGTGGCTTTTCAATGTCAGGGTCGGTTGAAAAGAGACCTGTAGCGGTCTTCGCCTACTTACTACTTGTATTTAATACTGAAATGCTGCAGAAATGCTAAGATGCCATGTCAACGGCTTGCCCGCTAAAAATAAACAATTTTGTATTCAAAAAGAAATTAATAAAAATTTATTTTCGGCCTGCCAACAGCAGAAAGTGCCAAGCAATTCGAATATCAGCAAAGGCTTTGTATAATTTCAGAATAAGTTTTTAAAAGTGAATGAAACTCAATGAGAAGAATTCGAAATTACAATTTTTGGTAATTAACTCATGTTAAATCAATATTGTTTTTTTGCAATTAGTATTCATATTTTTCCCCTTGTAAATCCCCTCTTTTTAATATAAGAAAGGAGTTCAATTACTTTACTTGATACCCCATGATTCATTGAATTATCAACAAAAAATCTGTTCTGCTGTTGGCTAGAGACAGTTTGGAATTGGCTTTAATTAATTCAAGTCAATTGGATCGCTGACTAATGGAAATCAGCTGATAAACTCAATTTATTTGCCGCGTGTGATTCATTACTATTGGCCAAACAAGTAGGTAAACGACGTTTAAAGACGGGGG
>VNJV01015337.1:0-27132 GCA_008042635.1 Drosophila nikananu | reverse complement strand
ATCAAGAATATATATACTTTATAGGGTCGGAAATGTCTCCTTCACTGCGTTGCAAACTTCTGACTAAAATTATAATACCCTGCAAGGGTACATAAGTAGATTTTTACACAGATTAATATTTTTTTCGATATACAGCTGCGAAAAAAAAATAGCACCACTTGCCCAACCAAAGTTTAAATAGGTGTCCTAAGTACATTTGAGGGTTTAAAAAGAGCTAAAATACCTTTTTAGAAAGTAAAAACACTTAACTTATTAGGAAATAAAAAAAAAACTACAATTGTTCTATGAATTATTAACTTATTTAAGAAACTTCATTAAAAATGGAAAAATTAGGCNATCATTATCATTCCCTGGAAATATCTAGGTCGAGACGAGAGCTCCCTCGTTGGGCCAGAAGTTGACCCATTTCGGGGGAAGCCGCATGAGGGCTTTGGAAACACCATCATCATCCAGCCAGCCAGCTAGCTATTCCGCCTACCCAACCAAATCTCAAATCCCATAAATTATAAACAGAGACACAGAGCGAAGAAATGTCAACTCCATCGTGTGGGTCATCAGGCCCACAAATATAGAAAATTAATATAAAGCGAGAGAGAGGTGGTGAGAGTTAAAGCAACGAAGAGTCTAATGCCCTATTAGTTGTTAGTTTCTGAGGTATATGGTAAAGAAATATAAAGAAATTGGGAAAACAAAGCATTAAACTGCAATATTAATAGAATCTTTCTTTGACTTGCTTCGCAAATTTGTAAGGTTTTAAATTTGTTTTCCATTGAATTTATCAACGTTTTTCTAGTTTTTAAATAAACGAAAATGCAGAATTTTTCTATTAAATTCGATATATAATATAATAATTAAAGTATTTTCTCTTTAAAAATTACATAATTAAAGCAAACATATGGGTTTTTAATATGTAATTTAAATATTCGTTACAAAATATATGGGAAAATTAAGTATTTAGCTTCAATATTTATAGATTATTTCTTTGACACGCTTTGCATTTTTGTAAGGTTTTGAATATGTTTTTCATTTAATGTTTCAACGTTTTTCTGGTTTATAAATATAATAAAAAATATAGAGAAATATATGAATTTTTCTATTAAATTCGATTTAATATTTATAGTATTTTCATTTTAACAATTACATAATTTAAAAAACCTATGGATTTTAAATATATCTATAAAATGTTCGTTACAAAATGTACATCAAGGAAGATTATAAATATTTCTTTTATTGAAAACAAGTTGTTTAAGAGTAAAAATAATTTATGAACTATATAAAAACTACTTCCCAAACTTGTAAAAATATATATATACCCTTCCAAAGAGCATTTAATATATATATTTCCATATCTCCGCTCGGCCCTTTTTAAATATATGCCTCTGTTAGATAAAATCTGTCCTGCGACTATCGTAAAAATCAAAATTATGTCAGAAATGCAGCCCACCCGAGGCCCAAGGCTTCCTCTTCACCCACCTTAAAAGACATTTTTTGATTTGTGTTTCTCTCCGACTTTTGTGTTTCCAATCGCAGAAGGAAAAGCCGGGGCAATCTATGCTAATCAGCAGAGTCTCCCACATGGCCAGACATTAGAAAAAAAAAGCAAACTCAACTCAACTTGTCTGGCCAAAAATAAACACCATAAATGTTTCCATTTGGAATCTATCGATGGCTGTATTTGGTGGTGTCTCTTTATTGGCAGCAAATGAATTTATTATTTATTAATAGACTGTCGCAATTTAATGTGACATTTTTGGCATCTCATTAAGAGCGTATTAGAGACTGGCTTTAAGGGGTTAAAAATTAGAAGCGGTGAAAAATAAAGCGGAACAGTCTAGGCCATAAAACTATTTACGGACACTATTTAATTGGTAGAGATGGGGATTTAATGTGAGAACTTGTGGCCTGGTTAATTCGGTTCAGTGTGAAAAGTAAACCCAAAAAGGGATTTACGATATCAAATATGCTTATGCGCATTTAGTTAATAAAATGGGAATGTACTTGCAATAATCCCCCTTACTTGTATGATTTTTATGAGGATAATTTTAATAACTCCATTAAACCAACTTTCTTGCCTACAGGTTTTTACATCTCATAATAAACTAATATAGGATCAAGTATTAAAATCATTCACAATCTCCCAAAGAGATGCCTCTTCAACTGCAGCTTCCTTTTCCCAATTATCTGTGCAATAACATCTTTGAAAGACCTACCAACCAACCTACCCACCTTTCTCCCCATTCATTTTTAAGACCTGCAAAAGGAACCTGCAAAGAAGAAAGTTTCCTCCAAAAAACTCTCAACTATCCCTAATTAACGCCTTCTGCCAACGAACCTTCTTAGACTCACTTGATGACAGTTAACCACACTTTACACAGCGCTGCCCCCCCATCGTAATTATGCTCCAAGCAGCTTTTCCAAGCAGCTTTTCCCTCCATTTCCCTCCTGCTGCAGCTCGTAAAGATCAGGTGCTAGATGCTAGATTAGCCATAAAGTAACCTGAAACGATAACAGAAGGCGGCAGCGTCAAAGTTAAAGTTAAAGGGCAGCGACGAGACGCCAACGCAGACAGAGTTGGCATAGCGGGTTAAGGCCGGGAAGCGGACTGACAAGGGGTTAAGGAGGGTTCTGCCACAGCAGCAGCAGCAGCAGCTGGCAAAGGAAGCGAATCAGCAATGGATGAGCGGCACATTGGGTTTGGGGGAAGGCAGCCGGGAAGGCTGAGTAGACAACGACACAGCCAGAGGATGTGGAGGACAGGAGAAGTAGGAGACTGGAGGATGCCTGGAGGCCTGCCTGCAATGCAACATAAATAAGCAGAAAGGCAAAAATTGTCTTTTATGATAGGCTGTTTAGCTGGGGAAAGAGAGAGAGTTAAGAGAGGGTTAAGGGGAGCACTAGGGATGGGTACAGTGAGTACTTGTAAATTAGAACCCAATTTAAAGCAATATTTTTTTAGACTATATATGGGATTGTGAGTTTTTTACAAGTATTTTGGAATTTTGAAACAAAATTTCTATAGAGATATTGTGCAAAAAAGAAGTATATACCTAGTATTATATTAATACAAAGTGTAAAGCTAAATAAACGAATACCCTATATCCCCTTATGTACAAATTGTTATAAAATAATAGACATAAGTTAAATTGATTGTAGCCAATTACCACACAAATAAAAAAAAAATAATAATAATAAGCTCAAAAGTAACAAGTATAACAAATTCCAAGGCACATAAGAAAAAGAAGGGATATCTTAAGTGAGTAATTAAAGCTAATTCTCTTTTATTTTTGCTTAGATTTAGCATTAAAACAAAACAAAGTGACAGGTAAAGAAGGTAACATATTATTCTAATACAATTATTGTCTTAATTTTGTGTTCAAATTTTATAATGAGATAACCTTTAAACACAACAAAGTTCATAGCTTACCAGGATCATTGTCTGCTTACGAGCTTCATTTTTACTTTAAAATATCGTTTTTAACAATTGCTTCTATGTATTTACTTTGACCTTAGAATTGGAATTTGAAGCCCTATATTCGTTTTGAATGTTTTTTATACATTTTTATATATACTATATATTATTGTATATAAATAAATGATATGATTGATGATGATTAGAATTCCCACCTGTTCAGTGAGCATCATCCATTTCTTTCTTATAATTCCTTCTGCAATTCTTCCCTATATACGAGGTTACCCTGTTTTATTTCCTAAATACAGTTCAGATCTCTTTGGGTTGTTCTGTATTTCTTTCTCTTTTTTTTCTGTTGTATTTTTTTGCTTTATGATTTGCTTTGGCATTGGACCCTCAGCTGGCGTCGCTGCCGCCGTGGGGCACTTAAAGGTGCAGCGCGTGTGCCAACGCATAAGGGGGCCAGCGAATGGAAGGCAGGAGGAGGAGGAGGCGGTGCCCAGGACCAGGATGAAGATGAGAAGCATCACAAGAGAGTGCAGGGTGAGGGGAAACATGAGGCATGAGGCATGGATGTGGCGCAAAATAAGCGGAAAGCACAAAACACAATGTTGCGCAAAGAACGTTGAACTCTCCTCCGTTGCACGTGTCTGTATGTTTGGTGCACTTGTATATATGCTGTACATATACATATACATATATTTATTTCTTTTTTCCATAATTTTTTCATTTTCACGCACTGTTGGGACATTTGAAAAAAAAAAAGAAAAGTATATTGCGCCCTGAGAGATTTGCTGCTAACCCCAAAGTTTTCCTGGGCTACCCTTCTATGGTATTTTCCCCAAACCCCCCTTTTTAGCTGCATTTTGCACTCAACTTAATTGGGGAGAAGCCCCCAGCGAAGATGAGGTGGAGTCGAGGGGAGCGGAAAAGTCCTGGGAGAAATTTAAAATGCATTTAAAAAACATTGAAATTGTGCAAGTCGCAAAAAGGATAACTTAAGTGAATGCTAAAGTTCGGCTAAAGTCAAATGACTTTGAGAGCGTTTTTAAACAGTATTTATAATTGAAAAAGAAATACATATCATTGTGTTCATTAATTCAAGTGAAATTATGCGTTAAAGCTGGCTAGTCAGATGATTCTTCAAATGTTTAGCACTAAGTTTGGAATTGAGGGAGTTTTTATAATTGAAAAACAAATACATATCATTGTGGATATTAATTCAAGTGACATTATGCCTTAATGCTGTCTTGAACCGTTTAAAATCTATACAAGAACCAACTTTGGGCTTAAAGTCGTCTAGACTTCATAATATATTTTCATAAAGATATTTTAGAACCTACTGTTGAAATACCAACACGTTACGCACATTTTCAGCTATCGGATCTTGACAGCCTAAAGTCTTCAAGCCACAGACTTTAAGTTGTTCTCTGGGCTTGGGTTTTTTTTTTATCTTCTTCTCTTACCAAGAGACTTGAGGAGGCTTAGAGTCTGTCTTAGCTGCGGCTGTGGCTGCCATTTCCAAGACTCTCTGTCATAATGTTTGAGGATAATGCGGCCTGAAACCATTTTGTTTGTAATTGGCATAAGAGTCTCTAATTCCAAATGCATTTATTATTTCGACATGGCCAAAGACAAGTTCTTGGCACGCAATTCCAGTGGATTGCCACAGCAGCAGCAGCAGCAGGAAGGATGGAAGGGGTTTCTTTTTAAGCCAACTCTTAAGCTGGAAGCCATGACCAAGAGCTCTGGCCAGAAAACAGATCAGCAGCAGCAGCAGCAATGCGCAGAGAACTCGTTTCGCAGTCTCCTTTTTTACGCGTTTTATTTTCATTTTATTTTTTGTTGCGGGATATATTTTTTTTTTATATATACGAGAGATTTTTACATTCGTGTGCCTTTTGGTTGGGAGAGGACCTTGCCAGCTTCAAACCTGATTGCGTTGGGATGACGACGACGTCGACCAAATAAAACGAACCCAATCTGGTTTGCCTTGTGAAAAAGTTGGTGGGGATTCAGAAGGGTTACAGAGGGGGGGTGGAAGGGTAGGCCTACCTTTCAGACATCTGCGGCATTTCAAGGTCTGACTCAGCGAATCGAGGAAAAAGGAAACGCAGTCCCGGCCACCGGAGACCGAAAGCTTTGCTTCGTTTGTCTGTCGCCGGCTGCGCCCTTTTCTACCAGCCGCCCTCAACCATATAGCCAGCATCCCGGCCCAATACCAAGACCAAGACCAAGTCCAAGCACATTCCAGTTATGGCAATTCCCCTCCAGACACACCTAGTTTCTGTCTCTGTCTCTTGCCCAGCTTTTCCCTATGCTTTTCTTGCTCTTACTACCTTTTTGTTTAAGATTTTTGGGGTTTTTGGTTAGGGTTTCTTTGGGTTTTTGGTCTGGGCTCTAGAGATGCTCGTTTGCGGTTTCTTGACCAAGTTATTGAACCCAGAAACGGAAGAGTTCTCAATTTGGCTGCCCAAATGTTAAGAAATAATATAACAAATATAATTTAATTTTAACCAGAACAGAAACATATTGAAACCTTTAATGAAAATCCCTTTCAAGGCTCTTTAAAGCCCCATTATATGCAGTTTAGCTGCCATCACTGTTTAGCACAGCTTACACCTTTCCTGCCTCTTAACTCAATTGTTTACCTGTAGTTTAATCACACATGGATGGCTGCAAGAGGGCAGTAGAGAAGATGGAGAAGGTGGAGAAGGAGCAGGGAGTGGACTCCACTGTCCGAAGGCATATCAAATATCGTTTGATGCTTCAAAAGAAGCCGACAAATGTGACAATGGCAAAGAATGGCTGGCGGACGACGACGACGACAACAATAATTTAGTTTTCTCCACTCTTGTGCGAGTATTTAAATTATAAACTGACCAAGGAGAAGAAGGGTCGAGAGGAGCCCCAGAAGTCACATCAAAGCGTTGACTCCTCAGCTTAGCCCCTGTGCTGCAGTGCAATGACCCCACGAAAGCCGGGGCTTGAATTACCTTCTAGGTTAAGCGGGGGTCCTTTGTAGTTTTACCGAAAACAAAAAAATATATCTACATATATATTATATATAGAGAGGGGGAAAATAAGAACGAAAAACAAGAGCTACAGAGGGTTTCAATTACGTAAACAAAGTGCCGACAAATAAGCGAGAGGGGCAAACCTCCTCTCTTAACCGCTTCGCTGTTAACAAAGAAAGCTTAAGGAGGAGGAGGCTAAAAGCCATTACAAATAGTTGAGACTTATTTAGCCATGTCTTGGCGCCATTTGGGCCATTAAAAATTTGATTGTAATTATGGTTAGTCTTTTCCAGGCAAAAGAAAGGTGCCACAGCAACAAAAGTCCACTTTGCATTCTGCATTTTTCCCGCTGGCCTGCATTTCCCTCCCTCGCGCTGTTTTTATTGGGGCCAAAGTCCAAGAGGCGAAAAATGCTGAAACGGCGCCATTGAATGCAAATGGAAAATGCGAAAAGCGAGTGCGAATGTGAATATGAATGCCAAAACCAAAACCAAAACCAAATGCGAATAATATTTTCTATGCCATGCGCCATTTGACACATGAAATGCAAGTTGGGGGGCGGCGAAGAGGTGGCAGCACGCATAACTCATACGCAGTGTGTGACGGCATTAGAAATTCCGCACCAAGAAGCCAAGGAAATCGTTTGAAAACAAAAACAAAAGAAGTCTAAGGAGAGGGGAAAATCCCTATCTCTCTAAATTCTCTTTCTCTCTCGATGATTTGTGCTTCGATAACTGATAAACTTTAATTGATAAACCGCAAGCCACACGCTTTGATAAATTGCTGCCCAGGGAAATAGTCAGAAAATGAATGATGTTTGAGAGGAAAAACATAAATAAAGATGGGTGTGCAGAGATGCAAGGCCAGAGCTCAAATTAATTAACAAGACAAGCAAATCATAGAAATAATCAATATTTATGGGTCTTAATTTAATGCCTAAAATTTGCCTGAATTAAGCAGAATTTATACAAAACCCTCTTAAAGCTTTAACAATGCACTCAGGCCTTCTTGAGCTATGCTTTCCTAATTGTCTAATTGCGAATGCAACTCAAGAAGCCTGCAATTGCTGGCAACAATATAGGATTTCAGTGACATGTCGACGGGGTTGCGCCTCCCAACTCCCAATCTCCATTTACCGCCAGCTTTCATCTTCATTTCCAACTCTATCATCTACAGAGAACGCTTAGCAATTCGCTAAACTTGGCAGCGTTTCGGGCTCATTTCTCAACTGTCAGGGCCCGCGGGCTTTTCGTTAGAGAAAAAGAAGCCCAGAATTGGTAGGCCGCCTTAACTAAACGTTTGCAGTTGCACAGGAGATTCTAAAAACAAAGTTCTCGGTTCCTTAAGCCCCTCGGGCCATTCGATTCATTCATTCATTTATCCATTTGTTGTGCTGGCTACTTGGCTTCTTCTTGGCAGCTTTTGGCAGTTTGATGGATTTACTACTGGCCAAGCGGGCGATGTTAACGTCGCTTGAGGGTCTTAATCTTGCCCATAAACTTTAAGAGTCACTCGCAATTTAAAGTAGTTTGATAAGGTAAATGGGTTCTGAAATAAAGTCTGTGGTATCTTTTTTATTTGAATATGTTAAGAAGACATTTAAATAATAAATAATAATAATAACTAATATATAATAATAATCATAGCGAAATTATATTTTAAATATTTACAATATTTATAATCATCTATTCAGTACCAAATATTTATATTTTAAATTATTAAGACCAAAACTAAATTTTTGCTTAGAAGAATTTCATATTAATACATTGACAATGCTTTAAAAAATATGTATAAAGATTTTTGTTTATTTAAAAATATTTTAAATATTTTAATAAATTTATATAAGTCTTGCTTTTAATATAACAATTTAATTAGTAATATTTAAAGTTCTTAACAATTACTGTTAAATTTCATGAAGCCAATTATTTTTGTATATATTTAATTAGATTTCCAATGTTAAAGCTCTATTTGAACCGCATTCCCCCCCTCCTGAACCCATTTTCCTTTGTAATAATGACCACAAAATGCGTTTTTCGACTCCAAAACGGATGCAGGCGTCGGGCCAAAGAACCGAACGAACTGAACACACTCCACAATTATAAAATAACCATCATTTATAATGGTCGTCTAGCGACGGCTGCCTGCCAGCGGCAAAGTTCTCTCGCTTGAAGCGAGCGGAAACGCAGTAAACTGCAACTGCAACTGCAACTGCAGCTGGAAAATGCGAAATGCAACTGTGCAGGGAAAAACTGCGTGTGGATTTGGAAAATACAACCAACAAAAAGAAGAAGAAATATTCTGCAGACATTTAGCGGCGCTTTTGGCCAGCAAGCTGAAATTATGGCCAACAACTGGCTGCAGTTTTTCCGAGTCAGAGAAGCGTTTCAAATTACAGACACCAAATAAGCCGACGGATGCCTCGGCCGACAATGACTCCCTAAACTTTAGCTTTTCCTCTACCCCCCACCCGTTTTTGGAAAAGCCCCCTCGTCGCGGTTGCCGCCTCCGAAAAAAATAAAAAAAGAGAAACAAAAACAACGGAAAACTCCAAAGGCAACAATAAAATGCGTGGCAAAATGCAATTGAGAAATTAATTTCTTTCATTCATTCGACGGCGGCGGCGGTGGCGACGGCAGTCCCCGGCTTCGTCTTCTCGCATTTAGCTCTATAATTATAACTAATTTGTGTATGCGAAGAGCCTCGGACTCGACTGCAACATTAGCAGCAGAAACTGCAACAAACTACACACACACTCCGCACACTCGGCGGGAAAAACGCCCCAAACAAACACTTGCCTTTGGACGGAGCCGGAAAAATGGGGGATTGCAGGGGGATCCGCAGAGGAGATCTCGAGATAATGGGTATCAGTTTCTTGAAATCGTGTAGGAATATGTGAGGGCTATAAAGAATTTATGACTTGGGAATTTAAGGGATTTTACTACTAAGAATGTAAGAGGAATGCGTTAAAATTTATGGTCATTTCTGATATGAATTTGTGTTAGAACTTTTGGTCATTTCTAATATGAATTTCTAATTATAATTACTATACACAAATAATTATTTGTGATGCCTAAAACAAGTTTTAAAAGTATAATTTTAAATTCAGAAGATGTTTTATACTTTTAAACAATTTTTTTAAATATTTTTCAATGTATCTTTAATGTATTTTTCAATTCCTAATAAAGGTTTATTTGAACCTTTTTCAATTTAGCACCCTAATCATTTTTCTATGTAACAAAATCTAACCTGAAATTATATTTATATTATTATTATATGTATTATTAAAGTCACTCTCTTGTCACCCTTAAATACATTATTTCCAAGATTCCTTTAAAAGTTAAACTCCTAATTAATATCACAACCAATAAATTAATTCGAAACCCCAAAAAAGCTAAACAAAAAAGAGGCTGTAACAAAAACCAAACTCAACCCCAGAAACATCCCCAGAGGTGGACTGAGAGGAGTAGAAGGCTTTTGTGCATTAATAATTAGAAACTATCCGGAACAAACTCAACTCTTGGGCATCAAATTAAAATAACAGACCAGCAGATTTCCAAGTGGAGACACCGAGAGTTTTGTGGCAGTTTTGCATATATAGTTTTTCCTTAGTTTTGCTCGTGTTTTTTTATTTTTCAGGTCGATCTACTTCATCCGGGCGTGCTAATGAGCTACGGGCCCAGGAATGGATGAGGATGAGGATGATGATGGGATGGATGTCCCATTCATGTCTGATTTAAAGGGAGGGAGCAGGCTACACCGTGGCCATAGTTTTCAAGTACTTACTGGAGGCATGCAACCAAATGAAGTGCCAGAAATGCGAAGCGAAATTGCATAAACCTCTCGTTCGTTCGCCCAAGTGGGTGAGGGGAGGCTAAAGGGGTTCGAAATATATATATTTTTTACAGTTCTCCGCTGCTTGCTGGCTGCTGAGTTCATTAACATTCCAAAAACTTAAAAAAATATAAAATGAGAGCAGGTACACTGGCAAGCGCTGCCCAATTCCTGTCAAACTGTGTGCGCCGCAGCGCATATATAAATATATATATATCCCTGCAGGACCTGCTTGCCATATCTACCCCAAGCCTTTGCAAATCTAAATGACTTTATTACTTTTTTCCCCATTTTTTCGCCATTTTTCCCCATTTCTCTCTGGCTTTTCAGCTCTGAGCTGCTGCTGCTGCTGCTGCTCCCTCTCGACATGCTGCTGCTGCTCCTTCCACTTCCATTTCCACTCCACTGCTACTTTCATTTGAAATTCCCGCAAGGATACAACAAAATGCGGCAGAAAATCACCAGCAGCAAACCAGCAACCAGGAGGATTTTTGCAGCAATGCAAATATAGGCTCGGGAGGTTGTGTTTCTGCTCTTATTTTTTTATTTTTTAACCAGCAGCCCCCTCTCAAGTGCCCTGCGGATTGTTGTTCGGGGTTTCCCCCAGACCCAAAGCGAGAAAACCCCCTTGGAATTCGCTCGAGTTGCTGTTTAAATGCTGTATGCAAAATGCACTGGCTTGCAATTTAATTAGACAACAAAAAAAAGCATGGCAAGGGAGAACATTTCAGGAGTCGGGGAGTTTGGTTTCATGTAGGATATTTTTTGTGCTTTTTTTGTACCCTAAGCTTAGGCCATGTTTCAAGGGTAAAAAAGCGAGGGAGCCGCCTCGAATACACCCGACAGAGCTTACAGTTTCCACGGAAAATTGTGAGAATAAGGGCGGCACATTCCAAGGAGTTTCCCCCAAACATTTTCCGCCCCCCTTCATTGTTGTGATGATGTCTCCCGCCTCGAGGGGCATTGCTTTAATTGCATTGCCTGCTTTTGGGCGTTGGGCCAATGCCTCTCCCTATTGTGTGCCTATTGAAGAGTGTGTGTATGTGTGGGTGGGTGTGTTGTGTGTGCTTTTTAACCCTTTTCTTTTCTTTGTTATATGTGTATAGGAATATATATATTAATAATGAATTAAACTTGACTTTCGCCTGGCTTGTCAGCCACAAAAGAAGGTTTTGTTCTGGTAAATTATAGCGAATTTCAAATGCTCTTGAGAGGTTTTGAGGAAATTGTAAAAAAATTATATAAAATATAATAATAAATAAAATAATAGGTTATTTTAATACATTTTTATTGATTTTAGGAATTTTAATTAATAATTCCTTGAAGTTCCAAATAAAAATTAATTGGTTTTAAGGGATTTAATTACATTTTTAAATTTAATAAATTAAAATAAAATTAGAATGGATATTAAAGAATATAATTTCTTTGCAATAGCACTTTATTTTCTCTTTATTCAATACCTTTTTAATATTTTCATATTTTCCATTAAATATTCGAATAATATAATATTTTAATAATTTAATACTTTCCTATCTTCCATTAAATAATAGAATTTCGCAGGAAAACATACCTACATTTATATCTCAATATGCTGACTTTTAAATATCTAAAAAACCTAAATAACTCCCTTTAAAAAATCTTAAAAATTAAGGTAACTTTATTCCAGCTTCCTTTTAGGTGATATTCCCTTGAAACCTCGCTTATCTACGATTTATATCTTAAATCTCTCTTCTATATAACCCCGAAAAAGAACCCTCAAGGATGCTGCTCATAGCCAAGTTGCTACAGTTCTGTTTTTTTTTGCATACTTTTATTTCTTCTTCAATGTTTTTGGCATTTGCCTTTGTGCCAAGAGCTCCTCATCTCCTGATTTTTCTGTTTGCTGCTTTTGATGCTTCAGCTTTTTTTGTTTGTTTTTCTTTTTGCCCGGCTGGAGGGTTTCATTTGGTGACAAAAAAAAATACACTCGGGTTCAATGACATTTTTCCCGCTGAAATTCCAGTTGCGGTGACAAACAAGCCAGCAAAAAATTACAGCACGCCCTGAGAAAAAATATAAAGCTCCCAAGGCGATGCAATAGCATTAACCCGCAGCTGCGAAGCTTTAACGGAGCCACAAAATTTCCAGAAGAGATCTCCCAGCCGGATCCTCTGGAGCTGCTGGAGCCTAATTAAAGCCGTCAAGGAAAATCCCGCATGATTTGGCCTGGAATTGTGGCTGGCCAAATAGAACCTGGCCAAGATCAGCTGGCGGTCATAAAGTTTTACTGGCCGTCTCTGCGGTGATGGTGGTGACCATCTTTGGCCAGATGGAGATGCTGGCAATAAATAAATCGAAGCACACTCTCTGCAAATTCAATTGAAGCGGCAGAGTCCGTCCGAGGCACTAAACAAGGATTGCCCCGGCGAACATTTTCATAAATTTTTCCACGGGATTAAGAACCACCTCTCTCTTCCTTCTTGATGGGATTTTTGTGCAAAGTTTTGGCCATTCTAACTGTACTTTTGGCTTGGCGGTGGAGGAGCTCAGCAGGTCAATGGTCAACAATGAGCACTAAATGCCAAACACCTTCAAGAGGCGCTGCAGAAATCTCCGTCTCCTTTGCCTTCTTCACTGACAGTTTGACAAACATTGCCGCTACCTCACTCTTCTTTTCTGTTTTTCTTTTTTTGTACCATTTTCCTATTTATTTCTTTTTATGTGTATTTTTTTTCTAGCCTTTTCCCGATCTATCCAACCAACCCTTTCTCCACGGCCACGTCCACGTCAGTCATTCTTCTGCCATTCGAGTGCAAACCAACTGCAGTTTGACTTTGTCAAAAGTCAGTCCTGCGGGCTGTCTGAATTTCAACCTCCTCTCACTTTGGGCTGGGAGGGGAGAATCTATGGCGGAATTTATATTCATAGGTGGACAGAGAGAAATTATATATAATTATATATAGAATATGTGGTTAGATCGTTGTTTTGCAAGCCTAAATGGGAAGATTTAAATTAAATCGAAATATAATAATTCCCCTTCCCAATTTAAATTAGGATTGACAGACAATATCCATATATATGTATAGAGACTAGGATTGACACAAAATATCGATATTATAATACTGCATCGATATACAAATATATTTTGTATTTAATATATCGAAGAATCATAATATTCAATAACAGAAAATTCAAAAAATTAAAGTTAACAATATCTTTTATATTATAGTAAGAGTAGTGAGAGATATTTGATCGATATATCAATATACATCCCTAGAAATTATATTTAACGTTTAGTGCACTATTTTTCGATATATGAAAACTCGATAAATTTAAGTTTACAATATTTTCTATGTCATATGGAGCATTATATTTTTTTCGATGACAAAATCCTACCTTTTTTACGATACAACTCAAAAGAACTCTTCAACTCATTTAACCACATATCTATATCCCCAGTGTACTCCAGATACCTTCTCTCCATTCCCATAAAGCCTCTACTACTAAATTCTATCCACAGTTTCTGACTGACATCTTCTCTCCGACTGGCAGGGGAGGCGTGGCCCGAGAAGTTTTCTGCGCCTTCGAGGGGCTGGCTAAAAGTTTGCTGAGAAGTTTTCTCTAATTTGCTGTGGTTAAACTTTTTAATTTAAATGACATGGTGAACGGGGACCATGGGCTGGGGGGATGGGAGATGGCCAAAGGCAGAGAGTTTCTGGTTAAAAAGTGACGCCCCCCCTCGGACAAGCGACATTTGATGGGCATTTGGGGCGTGGTCCTAACATGTTCATGTTGATTTTGGTGCCAGGCCCCCCGAAAAGATGAAGATTTTTATTAGTCCCCCCAACCAGAAAAGAACAACAACAGGGACAGAATCAGAAACACAGTCTTCCTTGGACCTCCGCTCTTCGTTACGTTTACCGTTTTCTCACAGTGTCCGTCGGGCCGAAAACAAATCATAAATTTTGTGGGCCAATTGCTGGGGCCAATTATGCAGCAAACAAATGACCCATAATGAAGGAGAGCTCTATCTTCTGTGTTTTGCAGTAGTTGCCGCTGCTGCTGCTGCTGCTTCTGCTGTTGTTGCAGCCATTGGGGCAACCTGACAAAGTCAACATTTATCTTTGCCATATACGAAAACGTAGAGGGAAGTAGTCTCCGAAATGCAGGAGTTTCCCATTTGTATAGGTACTTTTTTTGATTGAGGGTAGAGCAGAAATGGGAATACCCTTATAAAGTGGAGTTAGGGGAATATTTTGTTAATACATTAAGACGAAGTAAATTTTTTGTAGGTTCACATTATTGTTACAAGTAAAATTAAAGTAAATAGTTTGCATTGTAGAAATATATCGTGAGAAAACAGTCGATAAACAAAAAATGGACAAAAATATCGCCAACAATATATCGAAAATACTGTAATTTATTGATTTTTTGTTCATTATATTATATATATTTATTGGGCAGAATAATTCAACTGAATATCGATTTATCACACATATTTATACCAAAATTTTTTAAATATCTTTTTATGTATAGACTATTTCGTCATTTATCGATACATTAACGATACATTGATCTTTCTTATATCCATTTTCTATCCCTTCCTCCTTCTTTGACATTATCTCCATCTCAAACTGCACTCCATATGCTGGCAACCCCGTTTTCACAGTGACCAACGTTTCCCATCCATTTTCTTGGACTCGGACAATAAAGCCTTGGCGGGCAACAAATAAATTTTGCAGCCCCAACTAACTTTTTTTCTTCAAAAGTCTGACTTCAAATTGGGTGGGGGGCAGTGTGGCCAGCCTCTGATCGTATGGTGGGGAGGGCAGGGCAGTGTGGCCAAGCCAAGCCTTAATTGCCAGGCAGCGGCAACATGTTGCGCTGATCAATAGGAAACGCGAGACAGAAAGATGATAATGGCTATGCGGAGCAGTTGCAGTGGCAGAGAGCAAATTGTCCATGTTCAAGTCCAAGTCCAAGTCCACGACCGAGTGGAGAGTCAAAGTCAAAGCCAAAAACCCGACTTGCGCCATGATTAATGACAATAAATTTGATTCTCCTCGTGGATCACCGGGTGTACAATGGAAGGCTTGATTAGAGCGAGCTCCGGGCGGAATCAGAAGCTCTGGGCTTCTCCTCGTAAATACCAAAAATATGGCAAGGCTGCGGGGCACCGGGCAATGGTGCAATTTGTTGCTCTTTTTTTTTTTAGCATAAAATTAAGCTGGCAGCGGAGAAGACAAGAGCTGCGCCTGCGCATTGTCTGACTTTGGGCCATCACTCAAAACGTCGCACGCTAATTGGACAGAGAAATTGCAGAGTGCAAGAGAGAATCCACCGAGGGGGACCCCAACCCTGACGATGATTTAGTAGACAACACATTAGCTTTTTATTTATTTTACGCTTAGTTTAAGTTTCATTCAGGAATTCGCCCCCCTTTTTTACATCCTCATTAAGGAAATAAAATGCAACCTGAGGATGCGGTTTTAACCTCGCGCGGGAATGTGTTTTCGACTTAATTAAAAGTTGATTTAAATATTTCTCTAAACGCATTTCCTTATTCCACCTCATCTCGTATTTCATTTCTCGCCTTTTGCAATTTATTTAATTTAGTTTTTTATTTTTAATTTTTATGGTTCTTTTTTGCCGTTGCGCTTTCTTTTCTGTTTCTTTGCGCATTTTTACAGTTTTCGCGAGTTGTTTCGCTCGAAATGCTTATGATTATTATATGCTCTTTAATTAAATTAGCCATTATTTTAATGGGATCTGCATGAGGGTATAAGCGTGTTAAGGTAATAAGGCCTAGACTATATATATGGCAAGGGAAGGGGCCTTAGGATGTCTTCTGTGGCAGAAGATTCAATCTAGTTACAGAAAATATATTTTTATGACCTGGCAAAAGCTGACAGCTTAGCTCCAAGTAGGGAAAAGGGTTCCCATTAAAGTTTTATTAAGGGAATAGTTAGAGGAATATATTAAGTTTGATTGGTTTATAAATTTTAAGAAATTTGCAGCCTTTTTAAGCCAGAGATAATGGTTGGGAATTGTATTTGCCTTAGCTATTTTTTATGCCTACTATAAAAATTACTAATAAAATTTAAATTATTTGTGAATGTAAAATTTAGAAAAGCAACCAATACATTACACCCTAAGAAATGCCTGTGTTTAATGTTGTAAAGTCCCTGTAAATATTATCCCCCCCAAAATCAAGACTTTAAGAACCAATTTATAATATTGTTGGCATTTTCTTACCATTTTAAGGCTAAAAGTTACTCAAATTAAGCTTCAAATTAAGCAAGTTCAATGAAAAACCTTCCCCAGAAACTTGAGTAACTCTTTTTGAACTCTTTTGTCATTGAAATACTTTAGCTTTGGCTGTTTGTGTCACGGTCATGCTCGTCGGCAGCTCTTGACAATAGTCACAGTGACTCTGTGACTTCCTTTTTTATTTTGGTAGCTGCTGACTTTGTTTTTATCTTTTTGTTGGCTGTATTTGGCGCTTCCTGGCGACGGACAGACAACAAACACGAATTGAAAATTGTAAAATGTCGCCGTCGAACCAACAAAAAAAGAACAAAATAAAAATAAGAAAGAGTTAAGAGTTAAGGAGAAATGGGATAGTAGTAGCGAGTGTAATGTCGATACGAATTCGGCGGGATAAACAAGTTTACGGCTTGTAGCAGACGCAGAAAAAATACACAAAAAAATAACTAAGTTTACACTGTAAGAAAAAGAAAATAAATGTTGGTTGGAGGATAATAATAAGGGTTTCAAAGAAAAACATAGCTTGCAGAGATTTTTCTCACAGGAAGAACGACTTCAAACTCTCTCCCAGTGCTGAGCTGCAAAAAAACCCTCTCTTTCGCTACTATGAGAGCGCATTTTAACCAAGAGAGAGAAAGAAGAAGCCCAGTGCTGGGCTGCAAAAACCCCTCTCTTTCGCTACTATGAGAACGCAATTTAACCAAGAGAGAGAAAGAAGAAATCAAACATAACCGTTTTTCCCAAGTCCTTTTCAATCCGGTCTCTTGACAGAGCCGAAGATTTATTCCAAAGCCCCACAAAAAATTTAATTATGCGAAATCTATTCTATTTCCCTCTCTTCCTTGTATTTAGAATTATAATTATTCCAATTTTAAGTAATTTTCCAACACGCTTAAAACCCAAATACTTCCAAAAACCCATCAAGATTTCTCTCTCTGCACACCAGCCACACAAAATGACGCCAAGAAATGCAGATGAGGCTGACAGCAGCCAAAAGAAGACGACGATGCAGTGTGTTCATTGCATATGGGTCGCGTTGCTCCATTTCCACATAGACGCCACTGCATCCAGCTGCAGCCCGCAGCTCTCCCTCCTCCGCGATATCCAAACCCATCCTCATCAATTGAGGAACATGCATGCAGGACGACGACGACGACGACGACGACGGAGACGCCGATCTTTGGCTGCATAATTGCCAGTCTAAATCAATGGGGCGCAAGTTGTTGCCGCTGTGCATGTTGCAGTTGCATCAGTTGTTGTTGCTGTTGCACCCATACATGACTCTGTCGGACTTCATTGTCAACGCCGGCTTTGCCGTCTCCATTGGCATCTCTGTACAGCCCACAAGCAAACTCGGCATCCACATCGCCATCGCCATCGCCATCTCCATGTCCCAATGTCCCCAAGTCTTGTGTCCATGTCCGTCGCGGTCGTCGTCAATATTTGCCATGATCTTATCGTCAAGCGGAGTCATGTCTCTGCCATGGCTTTACTCCCAGCCCAGTGGTGGTTACCTCCCCCTTGCTGGAGGTCTACTTGAGAATCCCCCTAAAAGAAATCCACTCTCAGCTGCAACAACACAACGCCGCCACTTGGGTGCAATTATTTTGGAAGATACTCTTTCAAAAGGGATTCTATAATGTCAACACAATGCTTGGGGTTATGATCTAATAATATTTAAACTCCTTGAAAAAGCATTTCTAGTAAAATTTGTTTAATTATTCAACAACTATCTAAAATATCCCTTGTTAGGGTACTTAAGACTCCTCTATATACCCCAACTTTTGACTCTATATTCCCCCTCCTATAAACTCGCATGACTCCCATGGTTGGCCATCATCTTTGTCGCTGAGTTATGGCAAAAGACCTTGGACTTAAGCACCAGCGACGACGACGTCGATACCAAAACTGTGCCGTCTTGCACCCGCAACTCGCTGGCTTATGAAGGTGACTGCTGCTCCGCCGTCCTCCCTCGAAATCCACTCCTGCACCCTGCTCCACCTCCTGCCAATAGTGCAATTTGTCATTGCACCGTCAGCGACGACGCGTGCGCCAGCCTGGAGACTGAAGACAGCCGGCCACTCAGGCACTCTGCCTCATGGCTACTCTGCTTCCAAATGCACAGCCAGAAAATTGATGGAAGATCTGGGAATGCAACCAAGCATTTGGATTAAATAACTCAAAAGGAAGATTTCATTTAGTAACATTTAAATAACATGGTACTTCAGGTTTATATGCCATTTTTGGTAATTTAAATACAGATCTTTTGTGGAAGTGTATTTCCCAAACTCCTTCAGCGCTTCGATGCCTCGTCATCTATCGCTGGCTGCCATCTGCTAACAGTTAAAGCGACTCTCGGTCGCCGGGCATCTCCTGCTGCGCCTCGCCAGCTCTTCGCTGGAGCTCTGGAGATGGCGCTCCTTTGCGACGACTTCTTTATGGCTCTTGATTTTTATGATTCTGCTGTTTAATGGTTCATTTGTGTGCGCCTCCGCGGCGAGCGGGCATGTGTGTGTTTGTTTGGCTTCCAGTTTTCTTATCGCCTTCACTAGATCTTTGCCAAGTTTCTCTTAAATTTTTCTATTTATTTTTTTGTTTAATTTTTTTTGGGCCACTTGTTCCACTCAAAAGCTAGGAATTATGACCCAAAAACCAAGCCTTTCGCGTTGCATACTTTTTTGTGGGTGACCAAAGGAAGAGCAAAGCAGCAGAATCGATAACTGGTTGTTTGGTTGGTTGGTTGGCCTAATGACAGCTCCCAAAGAAACCCAATGCCATGATTATGCTAATGAGCCGTTGTTGACACGCTCTCCGCTGATCTTAAACCCGGGATCTTAAGATCTCCATCATCGTTAGCCCACCTTTCGGTTAAGCATTTACCAAGTCAGCAGTTGCAGTCGCAACTCCTCTCTTGACTTCTTCCTCAACAACTTTGTACCGCCTCGATCATGGCCATCGTTTGCCTTGGCCATTTGTTTAACTGCCGCTGCGACACCTCCGCCGGGGATCAGGGAGCAGGAAGATGGAGCTTCAGTTGGAACTTGCTGCCGATGGAGTTGGAGTTGGACTTCGAGTTGAAGTTGGAGTTGAAGCAAAGCGGTAATGGATAATGGCGCCGCCTCCATTCAAAAATCACTTTATGGCTGCTGCAAACTGCCGCCGATGAGGATGATGGCTGAGTCTGCGTTGTCCATAATTGGATGCAGTGCCAATCATTTTAACAGCTACACAAACACGCGAAACCGCCAAACCGGCTGGCGATTGCTCCTCTTCGCTTTTCCCATACTCATCACTCGAGACTTCGTTTTTAACCATGCTGATAATGCAAATATTTGCGGAAATTTGGAATATCAAACAGAAGAGTACCTCTTACGAAGGAAAAGAACTTGACAATACTTTGAATTAATTTGGAATAAATTGCATTTCTTTCTTTTTGAGGGAATAATTAACTAGGAATTTTGAAATCATTTCTAAGGGCGTCTAAAAGTAGGCAATTATATATTTTCCGTGACAATTCATTGAAAATTTAAAGGAACTTTATAATTCATTCCTTGAGTTAATTTAAAATAAATTCGATTTTTCATTAAATGTTTGCCTTAAAATACATAAATCAGATTTAAAACAATTTTTAAATGTGTCTAAAAGTATGCAATGAAAATTAAAATAGTTAAAATTGGAAAATTTATACAGTTGTAAAGAAAAGTATTTTAAATAAATGACTTAATTCTTTTCCTAAGTTTTCCTGCCGTAAAACAAATTAAATAATCCTTAATTATCATCCCAATTACTTGTCTTCCTTATTCCCTTCCCCATTACAGGGTATCCAGGCGTAGTAGTTGTAGTTGAAGGAAAGACTTCTTGTGGTGGCAGGCACTTCAAAGCGGTCTGCAGTCCCAGGACCTGGCGGAGACCAGCTCCTCTTCCTCCTGCTCCTCCTCCTCATCCTCCTCTGTCTGCCTGTCCACTGGCTGGGGTTCTGGTTCGGTTCGCGGTCCCAATGACAATTGGCGCCATAGCCGCGGGGTTGCGTTTTGGGGGCTTGGTTCGGTGTCTGCGATGAGGATCGTCGCTCCTTTGGCCATTCGGCTTGTTTGTTTATAATTAGCCCACTCGCTGGCCTGCTCACTGCGGCTGCTGCAATTCAAATTGATGATGGCTACTGGTTTTGCCAGGCTTCAACTGCTATTTTTATGGTCGATCAATTTTCTGAAACAAACTTACACTCTCACAGTGAGTGCAGAGTTATCGGGTTTAAAGTTAATAAAAGCGTACAATATTCTGATATTTCAAATTGAAATATTTCAAATGTTGAAAGGTTAATAAATACAAACTCTATAATATTTTTGTTTATATATATTTCCTGATGATTTTAATATTTTTAAAATATTTATATCATAAAAAAATAGATAATAAACCAATTGAGATTATATATTTTCGCAGTGCACCTTCTCTTTAAAAGCAATCTCTTTTTCTAACAACTCCTCTCACTCCTCTGTGTTGCTCTTCTTTTTCCAGGCGGAAATGCTTTTGGATGACGGCCTGCTGGCCACTGGACATGTCCTCGGCTTGGCTGGTCATCCCCACGGGTTGGTGGTGGGCGCCTTGGCACCGCCACCGCCGCCGCCCATGAAGCAGCCTTCGCTGGACAAGAAGCGGGAGCAGCAGCAGCAGCTCAAAGGCTCCCCTGGCGGAGCGGGAGCCACGCCCACGCTGGAGTATCACTACCAGATTATGTATGCGCATTGTGTGCAACAGCAGCAGCGGGAGAGGGAGCGGGAAAGGGAGCGAGAGAGAGAGCGGGAAAGGGAACGCGAACACCTGCCACATGCCCATCCGCTGCCGCATCAACATCGCGCTGTCCTGGTGGCCGCCGCCGCCCCGCATCCGCATGTGCCGCATGTGCTGCATCCGCCGCCGCCTGCGCTCAGCTCCTCGTCGGCCTTCCGCCCGTGGGGTCCCACCACCACCAAGGCCTTCCTGCATGCCTACAGCGCCACGCTGTCCTCCCTGCCCTACGCCTGCCAGGAACCCCCCGAGCTGCAGAATCCCGAGCGCGTCGTACGGAGCACGGACAAGCGGTATGCGGAGCGTACGTACCAGCCCAATGTGGCGCTGGCGCCGCGCAAGAGCATACTGTCCAAGGAGCGGGACAAGGACAGGGAGCGGCTGGAGCGGGAGGCCGCACTGATGGAGCGCCAGCGGTTGAGGGAGAAGGAACGAGACAGCCATCATCAGGTGGTGCACATTAAGCAGGAGAGATCACAAACGCCAACGCCCACAACGACGCCCGAGGAGCAGGAGGAGGAGGAGGCACAGCTGGAGGTGGTCGAGCCACCGCACACCTCCTCCAGTGGCAGCAACTCCCCGGAGACACCTCCAACTCCTGCAGCAGCAGCTCCGCCATCCTCAAACCTCCGTAACATGCGCAGTCCCGAAGAGTTCTCGGCGGGCGGCAGCAACGAGATTACCTCCTCCACCTCACCGCATCACCAGCAGCAGCAGCAGCAGCAGCAGCAGGTTCAGCAGCAGCAGCTACAGCATCAGCAGCATCACCAGCAACAGCAGGTGCATCCTGCTCCTTCCGCAGGAGCTGCTCCTCCGACAGCCGCGTCGCAGCACGTCATTGCCACCGTCAACCAGCATGCCAAACTCTTGCCCAGCTCCAGCTCCTTGCCCATGCCAAATGGCAGCAGCAGCAGCTCATCCCTCACGGCCACCCACAGTGAACCCAGCCGGATTCGGATCAACAAGAACCTGATGATGAGTCAACAGCAGCAGCAGCAGGTGTCGCCTCATCTCCACCAGCATCATCATCATCACCACCTGCATCACCTGCCCGCCCATCATATGCATCACTATAGCAGCAGCCATGGCTACTACAAGAGTAGCCAGGCCACGTCGCCCACACAATCCTCCAGCGCCGGTGGAGGAGGCCTCAACCTGAGCACTCACTCCTCCAATGTGGTCAGTTCGCCCGCCCACCCGAAGGTCCCGACGGCGAACGGGAAGCCCCATTTGGGCAGTGAATTTGAGCTGTCCACGGACACCGATGATACGGACAGTCTGAATGGAGAGCCCGACTCCAGTGCCATGTTGCCGCCGTGGGAGCAGGCGGTGGAATCGCTGCGTGAGACACGGCCCAGGGATCGGGAGCGAGTGCTGCATTTGCTGCAGACGCTCCTGCAGGAGAACCATCAGTATCGTTACAATAACCTCCAGTTGAGCGAGCTGCTCCACAAGCAGGACGCGCATATAGCCGATCTCACGGAGCAGTTGCAGCGCTATCGAAGGCAATTCGAGGAGCAGGACTGCAAGGTAGATCTTCGCAAGATGCCATTCAAGAAGCAGCAGCAGACGACGACCACCCAGCTGGACGAGGTTTTGGCCGACGAGGGCAGAGGGGAACCAGCAGCAGAGGAGGAAGAAGATCAGGAGGATCTCGAGGAAGAGGAAATGGAGGATCGAGCCAACAATAATAACCAGCAGGAGGCAGAGGCTCTGTTAAAGGCGCCAGCGCCAACCAATGGCCTGAGACGAAATGCCTGCTGCGAAGTCCAGGACTTTGAGAAGCCGGAAGAGCCGGAAAACAAGAGGATAAAGCTCCAGGAGGATGAGAAAAACCAAACCATCCAAGTGCAGGAGGAGCAGAGTCCCCAGCCTTTCGAGAAATCCAGAGAATCTAGTGAAAAAGTCACCAAAAGTCCGCAGCCCAGTCAAATCTCCAGCGATGATGAGGAAATGGAGGAAGATGACGACGACGAGGAGGAGGAGAATCAGAGGGATCACGAACAGCAGGAGGACGACGATGAAGACGAAGACGAGGACGAAGAGGTGCAGGCTCAGGCTCCGCATAGCAGTGCCCTGGCCACGCCCCCCACAGCCACCACGCCCATTTCCCCGGACTCGGCGGCCACAGCCGGAAATTGTCAGCTGTTTGACAGCAGCAACAGCAGCGATGAGTCCTCGATGAAGAAGGCCCAGATGTCCGCATGTCATGCTCTGGAGAAGATCACCAGCCATGTGGGCAGCGAGGAGACCAAGCAGGATAGTCAGGTGGATAGCCTGGTGGATGAGGAGGAGGAGCAGGAGGAGGACGACGAAGACTCCGAGGACGATGAGATGCCGCTGCAGCAGCGACAGCAACAGCAGCAGCGCCAAAGGAGCACAGCGCGACCTCAGACTATACTCAGTGGTTCGCCCTCAGCAGGACACCACCATCCACAGGCACAGTCCCAGCCACAGCCACAGTCACACCCACATCCACCCATGGCCACCAAGGCCAGCAAGAAGCAGACACCACCACTTTCAGCAACAGCCACCACAGCCACTTCAACCACAACGACAACGAACTGCGAGTTACAAATCAAAAAGGAAATAGCCTAGAAAAGGGAAAAGCTCTTGGAGATCAGCTCTTATACACACAAAAAAACCAGGCAGACCTATAAGAAATGTTATTATTGATTTTGGTACAAAGAACTTGAAACGAACTAAAAAAATATTGAATATTTATAGTTTTTAAACAGAAGAAACCATTAAAAGTGGTTAGCATTGTAAAAACCGATCCTAACCAATTGCTAGTCTGATGTTCAGTACATTTTTGGTTAGCTTTGCTGTCAGGCTTCAATCTTCATATTTTATTATAAACCATGATATATATGAAACATTTTATTAAAACGATAATTTAAAAGTCAAATTTTACATAGATTATTATCATTATTCAAAATTATCAAATAAATTGCAGTAAATTGATGTATTGTCTCTTTTCCGATTATATTGTTGTATTTATTGCTACCTTACCGATTAAAGTATCGATTTTCGCATAGAGTATCGATGCAATATCGATATTTTGATATTTTCATCTCAATCCAACACTTAAGACAAATTCAAAATAAGTTTTCTAATCAAAGTTAAAACCTGTAAAACTTGCTTAACAAAATCAACGATAACATTTATTTTGGAAGCCCTGGCTAAAACACAGAGTTGTATCCAAGCTGCTATACCCACATTTCTTTATTTATCTATTTTTTTATAGAAAGTGCAGCCCAAATTCAAGCACAAAGCCCAAAGCGCACACACATTACCCAGTTTTACAGGGTATGATTTTAAATACTTACAATACTTTGGCAAAAACCAGAAAGAGATAAAATATAATTTTTAACTTTTTGGCAAGACGTTTTCAATGGAAACGTATATAATTCTATTTTATTCTATGTATCCTTTCTACGTCTTCAAAATTTAAATAAACAATTTCAACAACGCTTTCACATAGCTTGAATTGATCTCACTTGTAAAAACGAAAACGAAAAACGACAAATACAAAAACAAAATTTATTTAGGCTTCCCAAATTTCGAAACACATCTTTCAAAACGCGTTGCTTGCAGAAATTATAAATGAAACCAAAGCTTTAAAAACAAAAACAAAACAAGAAACAAATTAACATTTGTGTATATTTGTTCAGCGACCAATTTGTGCGTGTGTTTTTATACCACTTACTTATAACTGCTTAAAACCTAAATAAGTTATTATTTTTTATTTGTAAATTTTTTGTAAGCTCTGCAAGACATTTAAAGGCGAAACAAAATATATTCAAAGCTTCGAGGCTTCGAGCATGAAATTTAGCAAAGGCAGGCAGCTGGTTCTTATAAAGATTGAAATTACATTTTAGTTTTTAGACCTAAACTTAAGTTGAACAGACAGACAGAAGGGAGAGAAAATGAGCAAGAAATACACACAAAAATGAACCCACCACAGAGATAACAACAAAGGAAACAAAAAAACAAAAGCTAAACAATTCTAAACTTAAAGAAATCTTAAACAAGAGAGGGATGAATTAAGTAAAAAATATATATTAATAAGAGTTGCCGCGTTAAATTTATACAAATACGAGTAATATGCAAATAGAAGATGAGCAGGATAAACATATACATTAAACATTAAACACATACATAATGATAAATATTTATTGTAGCTGCTACTAGTTGTAGATCATACAATTCTCTTAATTGTTTAATTAATTAATTGTTTTACTCTGTTCTCTTGTACGCTTCTTGCTCTTCGTAGGCATTTAGTTTTCTTCGTAGACCTGTAACCACCTTTTGATAACTAGTTGGTAAGGCTTCTTTGTCTTATTTTTTGTAAATATCTAATTTTTCCCTCGACCCTGAGACTAGAGAAAGTACTACGGATTTTAGTTGCCAACACTCTGTGAGAATCGTATATATATATATAGTATATATCTTCTGGATAACAAACCAAGCCAAGAGCCAAGCGAAGGGAGCGCGCAGAGATTTCTAAAATCTATAAACTTTTGTTATAACAAAAAACAAAAAAAAGCGAAAACCGAAAAAAACATATTTCATAAATTATTTATGCCTGTATATGTGTGTTTGTACTTTCTAAAAGAAAACAAAAAAAAACATTTCGTTCTGTATTTAAGAATACAATTTCTAAAACTAAAATTAATCGATACAAACAAAAATATTTAACAAGCGCAAATTCATACCAAAATTTGTCTAGAATGTAAGCCTAAAGAACATTTTGTAAAATTGTATAAAACTATAAAAGAGAACAAGCGAAAAAACGAAAAGTTTAACAAGTAAATATTTAATGAAAACATTAAGCTTGAAAAAACAAAGAAAAACAATTGTTATGCATATTTAAGCAAAAAGTTAAATACAAATATATATGCAACACAAAAAGAAATTACGATTGCTATGCAAAACCCAATAAAAAAAACATTAAAATATATACAAATTATTGTAAATGAATTCTCTCCAACAATTTTGTGTTTCATTTTCGAACCCCAAACCCGAACCCGAGCCCAAAAACCAGAACCAGAGCGATAATAAACTTAATTAAACGTAACTAAAATCATAGTTAAACAGAAGTGCAGTGCAGGTTAATCAAAAAGAACGTCGAAAAATAAGGTTTTCAAAACATTTTCTCTCGTGTATTTATGGCCAAATTTTACAAAACAAAACCAAAACCAAACCCGAAACACAAACATTTTTTGTATCATCATTTTTTGCTAACAAACCCAAAGAGATAAACAAAACAAACTAAACAATCATTTTTATATATAATTAAAACGATTATTATATATATATATATATATATGGACAAATTTTACATAACCCGAGTGTTTATACAGCTGCGAAAAAAAAAATAGCACCACTTGCCCAACCAAAGTTTAAATAGGTGTCCTAAGTACATTTGAGGGTTTAAAAAGAGCTAAAATACCTTTTTAGAAAGTAAAAACACTTAACTTATTAGGAAATAAAAAAAAAACTACAATTGTTCTATGAATTATTAACTTATTTAAGAAACTTCATTAAAAATGGACAAATTAGGCGAAAAATATAATAGCACCACTTCATAAAAAATGCTTTAAACTTAAAATTTAAACTTAACAGTAACAAATTCACTAATAACAAATGATTGCATATTAAAACAACGCCCCTTCCACTAATTTAATATTTGGTAGTGTATCCCTCATTAGCAATAACAGCTGTGCAACGTTTTGGCATGGAGTCAACCAGGTCCTGGCACCGTTTTGGGGATATTTAGCTCCAGGACTCCTTTATCACGGCCCGTAGGTTTTCGTTCTTAGTTGGATTAGAAGCTGCAAC
>VNJV01015335.1:0-45588 GCA_008042635.1 Drosophila nikananu | reverse complement strand
GATATAACTAGGCCAGCTTGTGGCCAAACTTACTTTGCTCTGCGCCGCTTCTCCTCCGCTTAATTTCGACCTAAAGTCGCAGTCTTGGTGCTAGCGCATCCCGGGTGTGGGTGATGGGTTCGCCGAGCGTGGGTCCGGCATCCATGTATAATTAAGACACATCCATGTTAGCCATAAAACATACCTGCAAATTATAAAGTATTAAAAATACAGAACATGAACATTGAGTAAGGTATTTACCTGGGGGAGATGGGCCGATCGCGCGACCGCCTGGAATAGGCTCCGCCAGAGATGGGTGATGCCCCGAGACGTCCAGGAGGCATCACTAGGTAGGGTGGGTGCGTCGTGGCAGGTCATCAATGCCACCAATTCCGTCCAAATGTGTCCATATTTACGTTTTCTTGGTTTGTTTACATTTTTCTGTTAGTGATGGGAGTTTTGTGTAGTTTTGAGACGTCCGATGTATCGTTGTTTTTAATTGTGCGGACTGCGGGCATCGGGTCGAAACCCGCCCTGAGACCTGAGCTAGCTCGGCATTGCCCAATATATAGCAGTTCCGTTACAGCTTATAGCGTCCGACCGGTTATTACGACGAAAACTTGATGGCTTGGTTGGTCCCCATACAAACTTATATGAAAGGGCCTCCGCTTAGTACGTCTCCGCTTTTAGCGACGAACCGCTTATACCGACGAGATTTTGGACAATTCAACCGGTTATTGCGACGTGCGGAAAAAAAATACAGCGAAATAATGCCAAAAAATTTAAACTACAACCGACGGTCACCTACATCGATGTTTCGAAGTTTTTAAGAAAAAACATCGATGTATCGATACCTCTCCAATGTTTTTTTCCGCTCTGGTGTGCAGACCTCATAGCCTATTCCCGTTATATTTCTGTTTCTTTCTGTTTTTTTCCAAGTAAAAAATCTATTTTAATTGCAATTTATTAAATTTTTCGTTTTGATTTAAAAAATAATTTGTTTTATTTTAAAAGCTATTACGAACATGGAAACCATAAAAAAAACAAAAAAAAAATGTTTTTTTGCTCCTCCCGGTTTGTGCGTCTACCGGCTATAACGACGTAAAATCGTCGGTCCCTTGAAAGTCGTTATAACCGGATTCTACTGTATTTAAAAAAAAAAAAATTAATGTGTCATAGGAAAAGGGTCACTAAGAGGGGGGTGACGGGTACAAAATCCGTTTCATCGACGGATTCGCGAAATGGCCACGGCATTTCATCACAATTGTTCCACGTCCGATTTAATTTTTCACCACAATGTGCCACGTCCGATTTAATTTTTCACCACAATTGTGCCACGTCCGATTAAATTTTTCACCACAAAGTGCCACGTCCGATTTAATTTTTCACCACAATGTGCCACGTCCGATTTAATTTTTCACCACAGTGTGCCACGTCCGATTTAATTTTTCACCACAATTTGCCGCCATAATTTAAATTTAATTTAAAGTTTTTAAAGTTAGTTTTGAAGTTTTTAACTTATTTTCTAGTTTTTAACTTTGTATTGGTATTATTATTTTACTTTAATTCTGGTCTCAAAGAGAGACAGTTCGACGCCATGTTTATTTATGTAACTCACATTTACATCTAACTTTTGGAACACAGTTTTTAAATTATTTTTTAATTTTTTCCCGCTGACCTCTAAGAGGTCATTATTTGCAAATAATGCCCTAAATTTATCGGTTGTTGGGCATATATTAAGAAAATTTGTTATTATTTTTTCCAGAGGATTTAATTCTTCTTTTATTGACGGCATAGTCCCGATCCCGCGATGCCCGCGAAGGCTCAAAAGTATTTTTTAGGAATATTGAAAGGGGCTTTGAGTTCGTAACCCCCGGGCCGTGATTTTCTTTCTGCGGCCCTGGGTAAGAAGGAAACAAATAAAATTATTATTGAAGTTACAGCAGCTCAAATGTACTCAAGATCGAAAGTTTTAGCACATTTATAAAAATCCCAATTTTTCTTAGTTTTTTTCTCTTCAATTCCTCTTTTTTACGCTTTATTTTTTTGATAATCCAGGTTTTTTTCATAAAAAAAAGACATCACTGCTAATTAACTGTGATGTTTCCACTTTTTCCCCGTCATATTTGTCTTTTCTTTTAATTCAGATGTGGGAAAACATTCAGAATAAATAAAAATATATTACATATGTATATTTCGCTATTTTCAGCTTTTCTTAAAATTGCAATCACCGATTCGAAATTTGACCCCATTTTACTTACCGATTGGACTTCCCATAGGAAATTCTACACCACTGATGTTGTAAGCATCAAATTTAGCAATGATTTCAGTTTTAAGAAAAGCAGAAAGTAGCGAAATAAATGTTATAAAATGTTATATTTATTCTAAATTGCTTCCCTGAATTGTTTTCTGAATTTCAAAAAAGCCTAATTTGACTGGAAAAAAGCTGAAGTCGCTGCCTTAATAGCAGCCAGCGCTGCTTGGGCATTCAGAACATCGCTGGATATCGCAAAGTCTGGCACTTTTGGTCGCTGGACATCGCAAAGTCTGGCAGCCTGGTCGCTGGGTATCGCAAAGTCTGGCAGCCATCGCCAAAAAAAACCGCTATGTCGAAAACATCGATGTTTGAATCTTCGCTCGGAAAACAGCACAACCTTCTGGATGCAGCTAATCAAGGTATTAAATACTATATTGGGGTTGTCATTGTTAATCTTTATTGTTTTTCTGTGGGTTTTTAAACTAAGTTTGAAATTTCTTCATTCGCTTCCATATAAACATTGATCAGCTGATTGGTTCTTGGAATGTTAGTGATGGCAACGGTCCGATGATTTGTTATTAATTGCATTAAACACCCTGTTTGCCTGGCTTTCGTGCTGTTAAGTGAAAAAATTCAAATTCCATTCGTAAAATATAGAAATATATACCCTTTAAAATTTATTTATACAGTTAAATCCTCCTTAAACATGAGTGAGGGAATGCTTAACCAGCGATCTTCTTTGCTTGAATGCACTAGAACAGCGGGGACACTTAAATGATCTCTTCGAGCTGTGTGTCAGCATGTGATTCTTGAGAGTGTTGCTTAGACTAAAGGACTTGGGGCACTCCGAGCACTTGAACGGCCTTTCGCCGGTGTGCGTTCGGTTGTGCTCCTGGAGATGATGCTTTTGATGAAAGGACTTCGAGCACTCAGAACACTTAAATGGTCTTTCGCCCGTGTGAGAACGGAGGTGATTTTCCAAATGCGACTTCCTTGAATAGCTGTTCGAACACTGGGAACACTTGTGTGGCTTAAGACCTGAGTGAGTGCGGATGTGTCGCTGCAAATCAGACGACTTAACGAAGCTCTTCTTGCATTGGGAACACTTGAACGGACGCTCTCCAGTGTGCGTCCGGATGTGCGACTGCAGAGTGGCGTCTTGTGCGAATCCCTTCGAGCAGTGGGTGCACTTGTAGGGACGCTTGCCCGTGTGGGTGTTCATGTGTACTTGCAGCTGAATCTTCGCTCGGAAAACCCTTGGGCAGTGAGTGCAGGAGTATGGTTCTGGTCCACCTACCAAGTGCGTCCGCATATGCCTCAGCCAGGGAACTCTCCGCTTGTAGGTCTTCCGGCACTCTTTACATTCAAAGGAAGTTTCAGCATTAAGATTTTCTGCTTGCTGGTCGTCATTATTGTTTTCATCTTCGTCATTGTTTTCGCCAACAACCTGCTTTACATTCTTCCATTCGTCCTCGTTGTCCGATACATCCCAATCCTCCTCCTCAAGCAAGGCACACATGGCTTCTTCAATGCCCTCATCCCGCACTTGGCGAAAGAACTGGTGACTTCTCTCGAATGTCTGCCGTATATTAAACGCATTTTTCGCGTCCTCCATGCATGGCGGGCAAATAGTTTCTGGATAAGAATCGCCCCGTCGAACCTCAAAGCCTGTGCACTGCGCGATCATGTCGGCAATGGAGGGGCTTCGAGTCTGAGGCTTACAATCAAATATGTTAACCAAGTCTCCGGTCTCCAGGCAAACGCGGCAAATTCGCTCCATGGTCCTGTTAGTGTTAATTCGTGTTAAACAAACATGGGAAATATTACCAGGATTGCTGTTTAATAAATTAACAAAAATAGCTTTCCAGATGGTTGTTTACATTTTGTAGATATTACACTGACCACCCTGTGCCAATGTAATCGCAGTTAAATGAAACCTATCGGTTTGGCATCGATTACGGGAGCTATTCGTATTTTTTAAAACTACATATCTGAAACATGAAATTAAATATTTTATTGCCGAATGGGCATCGATGTTTCCCCATATCTACACCGCCGAGCCACTATCGAACATGGCGTTTACTGAATTAAATAATATTTAAATGAGTTTTACTCAGAACCAGAATGAGAATCTTTATGAGTTAACAAATGTCTTCGGAGACCCCTCTTCTGCGCAAAGGACGCTGAGCAAAGTGTGCATTTGAATGACTTTGTCTGACTATGTGTTTTCATGTGATCCTTGAGCGTGGTGGCCACACTAAAGGACTTTGGGCACTTGGAACACTTGTACGGACGCTCGCCTGTGTGCGTACGACTGTGTATTTGGAGAGTGGAATTCAATGCAAACGTCTTGGAGCAATGCAAGCAGGAGAACGGTCTCTCACCCGTGTGGATCTTCATGTGATCCTGAAGATGGGCCTTCCTCGTAAACGATTTCGAGCAATCGGAGCACTTGTGCGGTCTGACGCCTTCGTGGATGCGTATATGCCGCCGAAGATCCGATGACTTTACGAAGGATTTGGAACACTGGTCACATTTGTACGGCTTCTCGCCTGTGTGCGTCCGAATGTGCGACTGCAGAGTGGCGTCTTGTGCGAATCCCTTCGAGCAGTGGGTGCACTTGTAGGGACGCTTGCCCGTGTGGGTGTTCATATGTACCTGCTGCTGCAGCTTAGTTCCGAACTCCTTTGAGCAGAGATCGCAGGGAAAGTTTTTATAATGCGATCTCTTGTGCCTCAGCCAGTCCACCCTTAGCTTAAAAGTCTGGCTACACTTTCGGCACTTAAAATGTGATTTCTTGTCATTGGTCCTTGCATCATCCGTTTTCAAATCCTTTGATTCATTGTCCGATATTTCCCAATCTTCTTCCTCAAGCAAGGCACACAAGGCTTCTTCAATGCCCTCATCCCGCACTTGGCAGAAGAACTGGTGACTTCTCTCGAATGTCTGCCGTATAATAAACGCACTTTTCGCGTCCTCCATGCATGGCGGGCAAATAGTTTCTGGATAAGAATCGCCCCGTCGAACCTCAAAGCCTGTGAACTGCGCGATCATGTCGGCAATGGAGGGGCTTCGAGTCCGAGGCTTACAATCAAATATGTTAACCAAGTCTCCGGTCTCCAGGCAAACTCGGCATATGCCCTCCATGATCCTGTTAATAGTAATTAGTAGCTAAACCAAACCTTTTGGATATGCTTTACTTTACCTTAAATTCTGTTTCATTAACAAAATTGTTATCCAGACCTTCGTTTATACTGGGTACATGTGCGATCGCCTTTAATGAAAACCTATTGAAATATCGATAATTCATTAAGACTTTTAATTTTAAAGGTTTAATATCGAATATCTTCAACGTAGCGTGGGAGTTTAACATGCATACGCGGCACACTGTTTCCATTGCCTAAACTAAAGTCCAATTGAACAGAAATGGATAAAAATAAATTTCCTATATTTGTTTACAATTTGTGCTTTATGAGATATAAAGTGCTCACAACACCCTGTTGCGCTGTTAAAAATAAAAACATATGATAATGTTATCAAACTTTTTTTCTATAAATTTAAGTCACATTTTCAAATGGCTTTTCGCGGCAACATTTTCCAGAATTAAATTACTTAAATGTTTTACCCCCAATCAAATATAGTTTTAACGAAATATTAGGAATTTTTACTTTTATTTTTATTTTCCCCAGGGTTATGTTTAAGTTCATGCCTTCGTAACGAATTTTTTGTTTTAAAAACCTTCTGACAGAGTGAGCATTGAAAGGTTTTGTCCTGGCAGTGAGTTAACTTGTGTTCCTTCAAAGCTCTTTCGTTTCCAAAGGATTTGGGGCATAGCGAGCATTTGAATGGCCGCTCCGTGGAATGGGTTTTTATATGCACTTGGAGATTTGATTTACTTGAAAACTCCTTATGGCAATAATCGCACTTAAAGGACTCTGTATGAGAGATGGTGTGGGTGCGAAGCTGCTGTGCTCGATGGAATGACTTCAGGCAATGCGAACATTTGAAAGGTCGTTCCCCCGTGTGGATGCGAATGTGATCCCGGAGATGTGACTTTCTAGCAAAGGATTTTGAGCAGTAGGAGCATTTGTGTGGGCGAATTTTCGCATGAGTGCGCTCATGTCGCAGGAGATCTGTGCCTTTCGCAAATGACTTTGAGCACTGCGTGCACTTGAACGGCCGTTCTCCAGTGTGCGTTCGGATGTGCGAACTAAGAGTAGATTGCTGCGCGAAGGACTTTAGGCAGTGGAAGCACTGGTACGGTCGTTCTCCAGTGTGGGTGCGGAGATGTGATTCGAAAACAGCAGGGTTGACGAACTTCTTTGAGCAATATGAGCACTCAATTGTCTTCTCTCCCGCGTGATATCGGATGTGCAGCTGGAGAGTTGCTTCGCGCCGAAAAGATTTTGGGCACTGGGTACATTGATGTTTCTTCCTCTGAGCCTTGTCCTTTTCGTCCTTTGTCTTCCTTTGCCTCTTCAGGGGACGTCCTTCTTTAGTGATCTCGTCTTCAGTTTGCTCCATTTCCGGAATCTCCCAATCCTCTTCCTCGAGCAAGGCACACAAGGCTTCTTCAATGCCCTCATCCCGCACTTGGCAGAAGAACTGATGACTACGCTTGCAGGTTTGCCGTATTTCAAATGCATTTTGTGCATCCTTCAGGCAGGGCGGGCAAATGGTATCCGGGAAGGAATCGCCGGGCTTAACTTCAAAACCTGTGCACTGCGTGATCGTGCCCGCTATATCCAGTTTTCGCCTTCCATTGAAAATGTCTATGAGATCTTTGGAACTTCCCAAGCACACCCTGCAGATTTTCTTCACCATAGTGCTAAAATAATATTTTTTAGTTTTTCTGTAAAAATAGCTTAGAATAATAAGAAAAATGCTTACTTACTTTTTATCCTTTTTCATTTTAATCCAGACCGGCTTCAACATGTGTTCGATTTTAACATTACACAAGGTGCTGTTAAGTGCCTTGTAAGCCTATGTAAACGCATATGTTTCGAGGGATCAGATGATCTTTTCTTTCAAGGAAACAACAACATTACAAATAGTGGTAAGTACAGTTAACAGTACGCGTACAAATGCTAAAGAATTAGAACTTCTCTTTCTCACCCATTTCTTTACTTGCTCATGAAGTTATTCACTTACTCTGGTACATATGTACATAAGTCAAATTGTCGATGGCTGGATCATCTCAGCACGAATTTATTGGAACTTATCTATTCAAAGTGTAATATTATTGTTTACATTTTGTATTCCTAAAAATTATACATAAACAAAGTAAATACTCAAAGAGCGTTCCTGTTTACAAAATTATATTCTCCATTTATTGCATGTAGTCAATATGGGGTTGATTAAAATTTATTGACAATAATTAGTATCAATTAAAGTTAATTTTAGGCAATCTGGTTTAACAAATTATATTACAATTCAACTGGAAACTGTACTTCTCCTTTCAACATGACCACTCCAGAGGGATTCACTTTTACTTTGATTTTGGTGTTGGGATATAAGACACCATAATCGACATTCTCGTAAAGGTCCTGAAAGATTTCAAAACAATCGAATCTCAAACTTTGAGAATAAATAAGCACCGATACCTACCTCTACTCTGTAGCCAGAGAAATTGATAAGTCCGAGCTCTTTCAAAGTTACGGAAATATCAGAGGGCGTGCCGTCGGTTCTTCTATTTACAAATGCAATTGCATAGGAGTAAAAGTTTTGGTAGAGTGGTCCAATAGGTCTCGACCAAATCTCAATTCCCTTGTGCTTATAAATCCGTCTTCCCTGTATTCCTAGCAGATCCTGGTCCACGGCAATTATTTTTCTATTTTGCAGGATTTGCTTAAATTGCGGACGAATCGTTCGCAAATCTACTGACATCAGAAGTGGGGCAGCCAAAATGGACCAAATGGCGAATTGGGTTTTCGCTTGTTCATAACTTAGACCGAAGTTACCAATAATTAGCTGAAATTTTATATAGTTTCATAAATTATAAGACCTTTAAATAAACTAAATTTACCATATCAGGATCGTTCCAATGGCCAGGACCAGCATTAGGAGCTATTAAGTCCTGATTATTACCATAATAATCGATTATATTTTCGACAGACGCCCACGAGTCCTGGATATCATCGTAATTTCTCCACAAGTTGCAATGTGATTGAATTGCCGAATAATTTGGCTGGATTCCAGCATATATTTGATAAACTGGCCAGCTGCAGGAATATACCATTTGCTTTCCAGTGGCATTTAGGAGTCTTCCAAAGTTCGTATACCCGCGATCCATATTGTAGGGCAGAGCATAGCAACCATCCAATTTTACGTAATCCACATTCCAGTCCGCAAATAAATCTGCGTCCTTTTCCTCATAACCGATAATGCCAGGATAGCCCGCGCACGTATAATTCCCATAGTCCTCATAAATGCCGAATTTCAGTCCTCTTGAATGAATCTATAAAAATATATAAATATATTTTGATTAATATTTCAAAATGTATTCTCTTTGTACTCACATAGTCCGATAAAGCTTTCATTCCATTGGGAAACCGTTTCCGGTCTGCCACCAATTTCCCATCATGTGCTCTATGTTTTTCCAGCCAGCAGTCATCGATATTAATATATTCATACCCTACTGATGCGTATCCATCTGCCACTACTATATCAGTCATGGTTTGAAATAGCTGTTCACTAAAATAAAAACAAAACACATTACTTATTTATTAATTATTTAAATTTATTAATATTTACCTAATACAATTATCGGGATCATTGACGCAATCGGTATTGCATCGAAATCTTTCCCAGCTCAGCCAACCCATCGGTGGCGTTCTGGCTAGGCCATTGTCAAGGCTGTGGCACAAAGAGCTACTTACTAAAATAATCCATGCTATAGATAACATTGTACTCTAAAAATATAGAAATAAAGGTAACAATATATATATAAGAAATTAGACAAAATATCTTATTTCTTTAGTTTTAATTTTTTTATTAAAAATAATCATTATTTTATAGGTTTTAATTTGTTACTCATAATATTATCACTCTTTTCTACAAATTAAACTCGTGAAATACTTCTAATTTTCTTATTTTTATTTAAAAACTAAAAATTATACATTATAATATCATCTCACGAGATGGAACGGTGGGAATTTGGAAGTTAGCTGCTTAATCAAAGTCGCAAGAAATGGCAACGCTGTTAAAGCCTGGCTCTCGGCTTCGCGAACAATGGTAGAAAATAGGGAGAGAGACAAAGAGAATAAGGTCTAGGTCTGTAGAAGAGTAAAGTTGAAACTCTAACTGATTTGAATATCGAAATGGTTCTCACTTCAATAAATCTGCCACTTATGTATATCTAAAGAAAGTACTTAAGCGTACATTAACCCGCGACATTTTCTTAAAACAATATAAAAATATGATACACAGCTGAATAGATATCTAAGACTTTATGTTTATTAAAACAAGACAGTTAAACTGATCTCTCAAGCAGAGATAAAATACACTTTTAAAATATAATGTATACGCACTCTTGGCCAAATAAAATTGCTTGCCAATTTTTATACCGTACATACACTTAAAAGAAAAAAATAAACTAGTTTGTGAACAGAAATGTATAGTACATACCAATGATTTCTATTTGTATTTTTGCAGCGCAATTAAGTAATTGAGTTTCCGCATTTAAGGCGGTTTCTCCAATCCAAATGAGTTGATTAAGCCCTAAGTAGACAAATTTTTAAATTCAAATCCGATTTATGGTTTTATTCAAGGCCTTAAAGGGCTATAGATGTTATAAAGCGATACAATGCCATTTCGAGCACCAGCTGGAAGCTACTGACGAATTAATTATGTGGCATTGTTGACCAAAGAAGTTGGGCTAATATGTTTTGTATATATCCACAGATTAATTAGATGATAAGAAACCAGTTTCAAGTAAGAGAATAATATAGCACAATTGCTTGTGTTGAAAATAAGAATGGGTATGCCGGCCGAATTAATTTTTTTGTTACTATTTTTAAACAAATACTGATACTTCTTTGCTTCCTTCTTCCCTTTATTGCAATTTAAACATTTTAAGGCTTTGCGACATATATCTACATATTTTATTTGTTTATTTTAAATAAATTTGTAATTGGTAAATTTTGAAACTAAACTAAGTACTCTAATAATTACATAAAATTGTTTAATATTATAGACTAATTAATTTCAAGGTGCTTTATAATATTTTTGTCTCGGATGAATTGGCATTTGTGCTCGTATTCAAACAACGACTCCTCTAGCTTGGCAAACTCCAAGAGCACACTCTTGTTGTTTCTTTTAATTTGTTTCATAAATTTATCCATAGTGGTTGCGTCTTCCTCGGCAGTTGCTGAAGGAAAGAAGTTAATTATGCATTTGGTAGATAACTTAATAAATAATAAGAAAAGAAACACTCACGTTCTTGCTGATGTAAGGCCGGAGTTCCGGTCGAGATAGTCGAAAGATTGGAACGGCCAATTTTCTCACCGCTTTCCACAAACTGGGCTATAACATTTCTGAACTTTTCGGGTATCAAAAACAGCCGGTCGACATTGCCCTTCTTATAGCAGAGATAAGCGCTTTTCATTTGAAACCATTTCCGTCGAATTTGTGTGGGCGACTTATTTGGAAAGCCATGTTTTTTCATTTGATTGGCAATTTGAATAAATGTGTATTGCGTCGTGCTCGTGGACAAAGCGCCCTGACAATTATTGACCTCCTTTATTAAATTGAGCATGCACTCGATTTCTGCGGATACCCAAAAGTTTCTTTTCAGTTTTTCGGACTTCATTTTGAGATGATAAATAAATTAAAATGTTTACAAATTTTTATTTTCAAAAAGTGTGACCGCACTTTAAAACCAATAAATTCCATGGAGTAAAATGGAATTGATTGGAACGATTAAATAAACGAAGGAGAGGGTTGATTTTAAATTGTATATATAGATAATAATAACATAATAAGAGGGTACAAATTATTTAACTGAAAAACGCCATATTTTTAATTTTGTAAGAAATTCATTCAAACTTTATATATGTATAGGTCACACCAATTTCGATAGTCGATAGGCGCACGCCTGTTGCTCGCCCGAGGTTCAAGATTTGTAAAATATTTTCAGGGTTATTTTTTTTAAAGCGAATTAGGATTAAAAGGTAAAGTACTTTGCATAGAGGAAAATGATCACGTTTCCGCTTTGTTGAATGTTAATTATCGCTATTCAGGCTGTCCATGGTTGCTTCTAGTCATTGTTTACATTTTTCCCAATCCACATTTAGAAACGTGCTGGGCGACGAGACTGTAAATAATGGAGTCCAAATATATGGCCACTACCAGGGGAGATAATGGGGGCGGTGCTACCTCGGTCAAATTCTCCATAAAGCGCAAGCATGAGGCTATGGCAATCAGTCCTATAACGGAGAAGAAGATCTACTTGACGACTACGTCTCCACAACAGGTTAGGCAGACGATCGCTCCTGTTTTGCTGACCAGCAAACGAGTCACCATCGAGCAGCACCAAAAGTCGCTGCCCGTCTTCAACTGCCGCCAGAGAATCCTGAAGGAGCTGGAGCTCAACGACACGGTGCTGATAATGAGTGAAACGGGCTCGGGAAAGACGACACAGATTCCGCAGTTCCTGCTGCACGCGGGCTATGCCAAGAGCGGAATGATTGGAATCACACAGCCACGTCGAGTGGCGGCCATTACCGTGGCCAGGCGCGTTGCCCAGGAGCTGGCCGGCGGCATAGGCGACACTGTGGGCTACACAGTTCGTTTCGAGGATGTAACTTCGAAGCGTACCAAAATTCGCTTCCTCACTGACGGTGTCTTGTTGCGGGAATCGATTAAGGATCGACTATTGCTCAAATACTCTGTTATTATTCTGGATGAGGCTCACGAACGCACCGTGAACGCCGACTTGTTGTTTGGCATTGTTAAGGAGGCTCAAACGGAGAGGCGGAGACGGAAATTGGGCAGCCTAAAGGTCGTGGTCACATCCGCCACTATGGATATCGATCATTTTGGAAAGTATTTTGGCTGCCGCGGAATGTATCTGGAGGGCAGAACGTATCCCGTTCGTGTGATGCATGCCAAGGAGAAGCAGGACGATTATGTCCACTCTGTGCTAGTAACGCTCTTCCACATCCACCGAACTACGCCAAGAAAGTAAGTCACCTTGCTAACGGTTTTTTATGTTACTTTATTTTAATTCATCCGAAAGTCACACACTAAATGTTAGCATTTAATGTTACAGCCATGACGTTTTAATCTTCCTAACAGGCCAAGAGGAAATTGAAGCATTAGCACATCAAATACGTCAACTTGCCAAGGTAAGTGTTCTTTTCAAATTGGTACAAAGTTTACAAAGATAAGTTTAAATGTCTCCTTACCTTTAGGTCGACCTCACTGGAACTTCGGATCTCCGCGTATACACACTGTACGCCCAACTGTCCCAGGCCAAGCAATTGGAGTGCTTCGCACCGACGCCGGCCAACATCCGGAAGGTGATATTGGCCACAAATATAGCTGAAACATCAATTACGATACCGGGCATCCGGTGTGTTATCGATTGCGGGTTTGTGAAGGAGAAATCTTTCAACTCCGCCGACGGCCTGGATGTGCTAAAGTCCGTACGCATATCTCATGCTCAAGCCTGGCAAAGAACCGGTCGGGCAGGTCGTGATTCGGCCGGAACTTGCTATCGAGTATATACAAAAGAAGAAATGGAATCGTTTCCAGAGGCAACCCAGCCAGAAATACTACGTACAAACCCCACGGCTATGGTGCTTCAACTTCTAGCCCTCGATATAGACTGCAATAACTTCGATTTCCTAGACGCTCCGTCAGAAGAGGGCCTGAGGAGCGCCTACAAGAGCCTGGACGCTCTGGGGGCCATCAAAATTGGGTCGGTTTCGCATATAACGCCGTTGGGACGTCAAATGGTGCAGTACCCTCTGGATCCGAAATACTCCAAGCTTTTGCTAACGGCATCAACGTTCGGCTGCATGGAGGAAGTCCTGAGTCTGGTCTCTGTCCTCTCCAGCGATCACGTGTTCATTTCGAACAGCGATAAGAATGAAATGGCCGCTCTGGCTCATGCCAAGTTTCAGTCGAAGCACGGAGACCACCTAACGCTGCTCAATGTATTTAATGCATTCTTAAAAACAGAAAAACCAAAAGTATGTGGTGGCATTTACACTTTGTAATTATTTTAATTGAGTTGTGTAATTTTAATCCATCTTTCTCAATTGCAGGTGTGGTGTCACGACAACTATCTCAATATACGTAGCTTAACTTACGCTCGAAATGTGCGCCGTCAATTGACCGAAATAAGCACGCAATTGGATTTGGCACTAAACAGTTCCGATGATATTGAAATGATGAAAAAATGTATTCTAAATGGATTTTTCGAAAATATTGCTGTCCTACAAAGGGATGGATTTTATGTAACAGTTTCTGGCAACATTCGGGCCAAAATTCACCCATCGAGTGTCCTTCACGGCAAGTACAAGCCTAACTATATAATTTTTACGGAAATAGTGCAGACAGAGCAAACTTTCCTGCGACAGGTGTCGGAAATATGCATCGAATGGATTAAGGAGATAGTGCCGTTCGTTAAAAATATACCCACAAGATGAAATAAAGTACAAACGTTTTTAAGAAACAAAATCAGATTTAATATGGATAATTCTTTGGTATTCGAGTCTTTTTATTACGTTTAACAAAAAAATAACAATACAGGTAACAAAAAAGGAATACATAAAGACCACAATCACGTTTAGATTATTTATTTTACCTTAACCAGTTAACATTTAAAATATTCTTTTGAGATTATTGCAATATAACTAATGTGTATTCATCTATAGAATTCCCGCGAGGGCTGTCTCCTGATCGAGAGCAGCCTGTCTATGGTACCTAAGTCTAGCATTACTTACAGGAGCCCCTACAATAAAGAGAAATAATTAATATTTTAAGGCTTAAGTAGAAATTCACAACTTACCAATATAACTTAATAAGACCGGGAGGAATATCAGGCCATGCGCCGCCCCAATTACAACTATTCCCAAATACATGCGGAAATAAAATACTTGAAATATTTGACTTTTAGCAAAGGCCAGCACCAGGATGCCCGCGAATTTGGTCAGCGTGATGCCGGAGAAGATGGAGCTGCCCATTTTCGACAGGCTATCCGCCGCTCGATCGATCTGACTGATCGACTTCGAAATGGAGAAGCTGTGCACCAAGTGCGAGCAGAACTCGACCGATATTCCGACGGCCATAACGAGATTAACTAAGGAAACTGCGTTCAACGAAATATTCCAATAATACATAAGGCCACCTAAATTAACAACTATCATCGTTATCGTGATCACAACAACTAGCGCGGAATGAACGTCGAAGCCCATCAAAACGAAGGTAACAACGAATATGGAAAGTACGGAGATGCCCATGCTCTGCAGCGTGTCCGACCACATGGTCAGATATTGTTCGTAAAAAACATAGAATACTGAATAGGGGAAAACTTCGACGGTCAGAGCCGACTCTATAGGAACTCCGTTCGACATAAGTCTGCCCTGCAACATCTGTGTGATGTTTGACGATATCTTTCTCGCCGATTCCAGCGCCAGAAAATAGTCCGCCGAGGTCTTTAGTATCGTATGATAGGCCATAAAATAGGAGGTTTCGATGTTCAGTCGTTCACTGGCGGAGGAGTATCGAACTGCTCCGCCATAGGCCGCATGACCGGCCTTGGCGCACGAGTCATCGGGATTATCCTTGAGGAAGAAGGGCAGGAACTTTTCAAAGCTCTGCTCATCTGGCCGCTGGATAGAGTTCTTTCCGATCACACATCGCGAACAGGAAGTATCTGAAATAGTTGGAAACATTGCATTATTATATCATCCTTTCTATTACTTCTTTAAGCTTACCTTGATGTGGACAAAAGCCGCCATTGTCAGGATTGAATTTGCAGCAGGAGGGCGCCGCCGACCAGTCAAAGTAATCATCCATCCAACTGGACGCCGGTCGGGCGATGTAAGTCAGATTCGAGTGGCGACTGGCCAGGTAGATTTGAGTCAGAACGCTGTCATCGTTGCAATATCGACCGGCACACACCAGGTTCTGAACCGATGTGTTCGTATAACTAAGGTTGCCTTTCAGGACAAAGTACACGGGCGGCCCAATGTTGAGATTTTCGTTCAGAGACTGGAAATAGTGAAGGACGAAGCTGTCTTCCGGCATAGCTAGTTCCTGGTCGAGACCAATATCTATCTTTGGCGCGATGGCAATGCTAAAGCAGAGCCAGGCGAAGAAGATAACCATTACGGCGGCGCGCACCACCTTCTTCATCAGAAACGGAACGTAAACACTACTGAAAAACTTGTACAAAAGTCCCTCCTCGTTGCTTGCAATACTGTCGGGCTTCTTTCCCTTGATAAAACAACATATGTCCATGCGATTCTCCTCCTTTCTTCTGGTATCCAGAGTAAAAAGGCTAACAAAACAGGTAATTTGGAGTAAGAAGTCTATGATCAGGGCGACACCGGCGTACAGGGCAAAAGCTCTCACTGCCGGCATATCGGAAAGACCACCGAGAAAGAAGCAGAAGCTCTCGCTCAACGATGTGAGCAGCATACTGGGCCCCACACGACCCAGTATTCGGCCAACCTGCTGTTCCAGCGTCTCATTGGGTTTGCGGAGATCGCGCTGATGTGTTTGAACGAGAATGAAGATGTTGTCCACGCCGACGGCCAACACCAAAAAGGGTATAACCTCGACAATAATCAGCGTGGCCGGCAACCCGATGTAGCCGAAGAGACCAACGGACGATACCACCGAGGCCAGGACAATGATGACGCCGCCAATGCCCAAGGTGATCTTGCTGTCAATGAAAACCCGCTTGAACTCCTTGACATGACCCAGGGATATTGCAATGTACATGAACATAATGAGATAGGAAACCAATATCGTCAATACATCCGACTGCGATTCCCTATTGAGTTCGTCCTCTATCGATCTCTCCGAAGTGAAGGCAATGTCCATGTGCTCGGATCTGCTGCTGTTTTTCGTATAGTTGGTCATAAACTCAATAAATTGTTTCTCCCACTGCAAGGCCTTCTGCAAGTCCGTTCTGTTGTGATGATTCCTCACCAGAAAGGTCAAGATCAAAGCATTGGCTAACTCGTACTTGGTGTTTCCCGTTAACTGGTCGCCGGGCTTGAGGAAGCCACCCAAGGCTATGGCCGGATCTACAGGACCGCCGTAAGGAGCCAGGCATAAGTAGGGATTGCTGATACACTGATACAAATTATCCAAGTAGGTGACCTGAAATTTATTTATGGTTGTATACAATAGAAACTGAATAAAGCTTATTGCTAAACTTACATTGAAGCCACTATCATCATCGTTGTCGTCCAGTCGCTCGGGATCATCTTGGAAGTAGCCCCAAATCGATTGCACCACACAACTCGAGTCCTCTATTTCGTTTTCATCATCCGATAGCGGCGCAAAGCATATGTCCTTAAGCATTGTCCCATTGGCGTTGATCTTCCTGATGCCCTCTTGCAGATTCAACACATTGGTCAGAAACTCTCTATCGAAGACGGGACCAAATGTTAACGGCCCGTTCGAGGTGTTGTGAACAATCTGTGGCAGATTCACCGCTTTGACAATGACCTGCAAAAGATTTGTAAAGGTTTATGTATTATCTACCTGAAATCTTATAATATTACCTGTTCAAGCCGATAGAATGGCGCAAATTTGGTGTCAAAAAACTCTCTCTCAAGTCGTGATTTTGAATTTGGCGACGCCCATAGCTTAACCGGATCGGTTGTTATGTCTATATAAGTAATACCGTAGCCCAAGATAGCAACCAGCGAGGCTCCTGCAAATAGAGTCATCCAAGGATTGCTGGCAAAGAATGTGCCCCATTTGGTGAATACATTTTGCAGTAATGATTCCGTTTGAGCTCCCAGCTTGTCGAAATATGAATCGTTTTCTCTGAAAGCCATTTCATCTGAAACATCATTCCCATCGATTTGAAAGCTGTCATCTAATGTAAAAAGGAAAACGGTTTTATTTACATTTATTTTATTTAAACTAACTAAACTGATGATGGGAAGTAAAATAAGGTAAAGTCTGTGTCCTTTGGTAACTAAATTCGGGTTAAGAAGGAAAGTGATGCAAACATTCAAATGTTTCCAAAGGTTTTAAAGGACCAAAAAGAAAACAACCAAAAACTCACCCATCGATGAACTTTGTGTAAAGAGAAAAGATCCCATAAGGAATACCAAAACTCCAACAATAAATACGGCAGCCATTATAACGAAATAAGGGTCTTGGCCGGCAATTTTGAATGGCTCTGGCGGCGGCGGTTCGGGAGGGGCCTGAGGACATGATAGGTCACAGTCCGAACACGAGCAAGCAGGCAATTCGCTCTATAATAATAAATTCGAATGAATATATGGAATTATAATAATTATCTTAGCTACTTACGCTGACCGCCTGGTTACAAGGTATGGTCTTTGGGTTGGTAGGCTGAAAATCATTGCTCTTGTCCTTGGGCTCATGCTGTATGTATGTTATTTGAAAAGGAACATATGGGCTGGTAGCGTCACCCATAAAGTTGAACCATTTTGTGGGATTGCAACGCGATGCTGGGTAAGTACCGCACATTAAGTCAAAAGCTAATTGGCCTGTTTGCGGTACGGAAACCTAGGCAATAAAATAAGTATTTATTAACATGTATAATTATTATATAGAAAGATTTGATGTACCTGAGAGCATGATTTGTAAGTCTTATTAATATACTCCGCCGATATATGCAAATCTACGGCGCTGATGTAGGAAACATCTAAAATGCATAAAAGTATTTCAATGAGAATTTACGTCAGCTTTGACTTCAAATTTTTAGAAGAACATAAACCTCTTTGAGTAAATTAAGGTTAACGTATAAAAGCTGAACTTAGTCATTAGTACTCGAACCTTTTGTATTTTTTTTCATCGCCGCCACATGCATAAAATCAGATTGCTGTGAGGAACATGTGAACTGGCAGATGTGCCGAACGAGATTTTCCATGCAGGACGGACATCGATCCAAAAAATTGCCGGCCAGCTTTACGTTTTTATTTAAAATTTCCACCTAAAATAAGCATTATTTTAACAATATATTCATGAGTTAATAGCAGTTGAGAATTTCTTACCTGTTGCTTGTCACAACAAAATTGGTTGCCACTATTCTCCATCAAGAATCCACATCGCTCTTTCAGCAATTCCAAACCGTCCTTAGGCATTTCTCTGGCTGTGCCATTGTATGGACAGTTTTGACTGTGGCCCATCTCGTCGGTGTTACAAACGCCATACCAAACACAGTCCTTCATAAACCATTAAAAATAAAAACATAGTTATCCGAGTACATTCGGTTTACAGAGATCAAAAAGAGGTCACAGAGAGATCTAACAATTAACCTTTTCAGCCCTACAAAGTTATGGCCATTTTAACCATGAGAGATGTAAATTGACAGAAAAAGTCTGATATGTTAAATTGACAAATTATCCCAATCATTAAATATTGAAATATATCTATATACCTATATACCTTCATATACCATAAAATAGGGCCTAAACTACATATGTGCATTAAAGGGACTTTAATTGATAGTTTATATAAACTTATTTCGGGCAAAACAAATTGGAAAAAATGTTTTCATCGATGTTTCTTCATCTTACATCGAATGTTATACTTTTCACACACTCCACAGCCATTTTGAACTATTATTTGGGCTGTTTGAAAGGAAATTAGCTGGCATCTGTTTTGACTCAATCGCATTTATTTTTATGTGTATATTAGTATATTATGGATGACGTCAAGCCTGCAGCAGCTATTCTTAAACATTTGAGAACAGATGTCAGGCACTTTTCATGGGCAATATCCGCAAATTTACACAGTTTTGTTCAGTTTCAAACGATTCATATTTTTACACCCTTTTTTTAAAGAAAAATCAATTGATTTCGTTGACAATAAAGATTTTAAGTGTTTTCGAGCTGCGAACTTAACACCCGAGGACCAACCGTACTTTAGTCAAAGCTAAAATCTGCACAGGTACGATTTGAAATCTTTTGACTGCACTCACCTGTTTTGATAATTGAATTATAGTGCAGAACACAGCGGCGAAGAGGATGTGCACTCCAAAGGCAGTACTCCTAAGTGGAATCGTTGACCGCATTCTATCACAATTGCATTTCTGGAAATGTACCGTGATTTTAGTAAAGCAAATAAAATATAGACAATAAATAAACATAGCAGTACACTCTTTGATCGGATTAGATCTCAGTTCCCATCGGATGCTGAACCGAAAATAATTTTGTCCGCTAGTTATCTGTTGTGTTCATGCAAATCTGATTAAAATTCAGAGAAGAAAGCGATTTTCAAAAAAAATTATATAAACATTTATTCGCGGAATGGATATAAAGCGAGTCGGTGTATCCGGCTGTTGAAACACTTGGGAACTGAGAATGGAAGTTCCACAAAGACTTTCCAGATGCCCCGCAAAATACGGAATAATTCCTTTCGACATGGAACTCTAGTAACGAACTGGATTATCGTTAGGTTTTAAAGTCCATTCAGACTGAATATTACTAGTGTAATCATGTGCTTTTATGGTTGGATGGGCTCTTTTTGAAGTGCTTTTCCAGCTAATTTCCATGACAATTAGGTACATAGGTTAAAAAAATATCACAAATTAAAAATGATAAGAACTCTCTATATTTCAGTCGCAAATAATCACAATAAAAATATAAATACAAAGAATGTTGAATAGCTTCTTATCAAGGCAAAGTCTGGCTTTATGAGTCACAATAAGAAAATAATCTCTTGATTCAGTTTATTAATCGGAGCCATTAGTAACCACTTCTCACATTTAAGAATAAATATTAATAACAATGAAAGATAAAACTGTGTACATACATACACCTGGACCGCAAAGGGAGTTAGCGCCCTTGGACAATAATATGCTATATTTCGCGCTAAATCACATTGCCCGGTAACTGGTTAAGGCCATGGCGAAACTGATGATGCAACTAGTGGCCCGGTAATGGAATGGGTAATTTTATTATGGAGTGTACATACACACATACATAGATATGTACTTATGTGCAGTATGTACAACAGCTGACGGTGCAATAGCCGATACTACCTCGAAAGCACTTTTCCACCGCAATACGCAAATGATGTAGCAACCGCGGGGAATAAGAAATCCGCAACGGATACAATGTTTTATGTATTTGTGCTGCTACTGCCTCATAAAGCTATTGATATGCGGGTGTCACTGCATTCTTAAATATGACTGTCCACAGGGACCTTGTAGCCCGATGATAAACGGCACGCTAGTTCACAAGACATGCTAGCAAGCTATCACTTTCAGCAAATCGTTAATTGTAAACATCAGTATTGCGCCGATCCAATAAAAATGTTTTCTTTGTTCGTCATATTCGTCTACGCATCCCCAGGGATGTGTGTGTACGTGCATGTGTATGAAGTCACCTTAGATAGGTTCCTTTATTTAATTAAATCAAACACTATAGCTAACTGCCCGCACTGAAGTTTCACTTTTTTCCACAATATTTTGTTGATTGATTGATGTCGCCAAGAGCACTTTTCAAATATCCACAAAATTTTACGGGTGAATCACATAAATAACCTTTTCAATTTAGGTAAACTTGCAGCTTACTAACCCTCGTTTCCAAATCAGGAGAGCCAAAACAGGAGTGTGAGATTTGTAACTGAAATATACAATTAAAATGTAAACACTCCCATTGACTATTTGTTAGAGTAACTTTCAAATCAATCGAATGGAATACAATCGATATACGTAAACTTACGTCGCTACAGGGGAATATCGGAAAAGGTACATGGAATGCACTTTTACGATTTTATTTGTCCTAATAAAAAAAAGGCGATAGTAATGTATTTTTAAATTTGCATTTTATCCAATTTTCCACACTAAGTCTTTAGTTGCCTATGTATAAAGTTAAAAATTTATAAATGCGTTAGATCCTGATTATAAGGCCGAATTAAGCCAAATAGTTTCTATTGCTTAGAAGATTTTAGGGAATGCCTTTCAACAAAAAAAATTATAGAAGTTCATTTTAAGAATTAGTTTTACGAGCGAGAGGGCTTTTTTCCACTGTTTCATTTTCGAAACAATTATCACACAGTTCCATCTCTCCGATATATTGTTTGTTTGTTTCGGACGTTGGTCCATAACTAACTATCGAGTATTTCTACTTGTCATTCTCATATTCAGTCGGCTTCTAATACAAAAGTCATGGTAAAGTTTATTTTTAATAGCAATACTGCATTTATAACAAACTAATCGACTTGATTTCAGTTTCGCAACCAATATGATAGTGATGTTACTGTGTGGAGTCCTCAGGGACGCCTGCATCAGGTGGAGTATGCCATGGAAGCCGTGAAGCTCGGCACGGCTACTGTTGGGCTAAAAAATCGGGACACCGCTGTGCTCGTAGCCCTTTGCAAGCCGGCATCGGAGTTGTCGGCTTCCCAACGCAAGATTATCCCCATCGACGACCACTTGGGTATATCCATTGCTGGGATAACTGCGGATGCTCGTGTGCTTAGCAAGTACCTGCGTTCGGAGTGCTTGAACTACAAGCATTCTTACGAATTGACTTACCCGGTGACCCGCTTGATCACAAACCTCGGCAACAAAATGCAGACCACCACTCAACGCTACGATCGCCGTCCGTATGGCGTGGGCCTGCTCGTGGCCGGCTACGATGAAAAGGGGCCGCACATATATCAGGTCACACCGTCGGCGACCTTTTTTAATTGCAAGGCCAATTCCATTGGATCGCGTTCACAAAGCGCACGCACCTATTTGGACCGCAATCTGAACAGCTTCTTGGACTGTTCCAATGAAGACATCATATGTCATGGCATCAACGCCATTTTGGGTACCTTGCCCACTGATGAGCATCAGAGTCGCGACGCTCCATCCCAGTATGTAAGTTTCCTCAAAGAATGTATTGAAATTTCAACTATAATTGGTTGCCTTTTTGTTATTTAGAGTATAACTGTAGCCATCGTCGGCAAGAATCAGCCCTTCAAAATTCTCTCTGAGGAAGAGAACGCAAAGTACCTTGAACGGGCCAAGGAAAAGGGTGCTCTTGCTGATCCGCGCAGGCCTGGCGACGATGATGATGATGATCGCCCGTCAACATCGGATCAACCTGATGCCGGTCCAAGGGACCCTCAGGTCGCGGTGGCCACGGAGGAACGTTAATCACTGGCAGGAGTTCGAAGTCGTCTTAAGCATTCAAAATGTTGGATGGGAGGTTAAAATAAACTTTGTCATGCATTTGCACATTTCTTATACCGGAAATACGAGCTGTTTACATTTTGGGCAAGTCATCTGAAGAATCATTGGACATTGGTCATACAAGGAAAGGTAAATCAGGAACACCAAAGATGGCTTATATCAGTCTATTATATATACGAATTCCCATTGTATTCGTTTTTAAAAATAAAACGCAAATTCTCTGTTTTTAATCATTATGTCTATCGAGCTAAGTACATAACAAACAAAAAATTATGGATGTTATAAAAAAGAAGACATTAAAAAAGGCAAAATTCGGAAAATGGAAATGCGAAAAAAATGTGTTAATTAAAAATGATATAAATTTGTTTTCAATTTTCATTGTTTCTTAATTTGTTTTAGTTTAAAAATTAAATCTAAAACGTCTCTTTGTGTTTCACATTCCATCATTTCATCCGACCCTCACATTTTTTCTGAATGTTATTTTACGTTTATTCAATTGTGGCCACACTTCAATGCCGGTATTATTATTATTTCTGATTTAATAAAAACTAATTACATTCGGTGTTGGGAATGACTAGCTCTAAGCATCAGCTAATCATTAGGATGAGCAAAATAAATGAGTACATTTCCTTTAGGTTTGTTTGGTTTTAAAATAACATTTTTAATAATTACATAACGAAAGTTTACCACTTCGATATCCGTTTAACTGATAAAATAAAATATGGTCAACGGTTAATAAAGTTAAAAAAAAACATGAAAATAAATTAAATTAAAAGAAAGAAGGGAATATATGACCAAAATGTTAGATTTTACGATTTGTTTAAATGCTAAAAGTTAAAGTTAACAACAGGTTGTGTACATAGGGTTCTGCATTATAAGAATTCAAGGAAATAAATGCCTTCTTTTCAGACAAGATGACTCTGCCGGATCTTGTGACTAGTTTATCGTCCAATCCATACTTTGGCGCTGGCTTTGGATTATTCGGTGTTGGAGCCGCTGCTGCCATATTAAGGAAGGGTCTGCAGGGCGGATTAATACTGTTCCGGCGACACTGCATGATTACGTTGGAGGTTCCATGCCGGGACAAATCCTACCAGTGGCTCTTAAAGTGGATTACAATCAGAGGAGCCCGTAAAACGCAACATCTGAGTGTGGAAACCACATTTCTACAGAGCGACAGCGGCCAGATAAAGACCACATATGACTTTATACCCAGCATTGGCAAGCATCTGTTCAATTACAAGGGTAACTGGATTCAGGTGGAGCGAACCCGGGAGCAGCAAACTCTGGATCTGCACATGGGCGTTCCGTGGGAAACGGTGACCCTGACAGCCTTTGGTAACAACAAACAAATCTACTTTGACATCCTGGAAGAGGCGAGGCTTTTGGCACTGGAGGCCACTGAAGGCAAGACGGTACTGTACACGGCTATGGGCGCCGAGTGGCGACCTTTTGGGCATCCTCGTCGACGGCGTCCCACTACCTCGGTGGTTTTGGATCGAGGCACCTCCCACAAGATAATTTCCGATTGCAAGGATTTCATCAACAGCTCCCTGTGGTACACGCAACGTGGCATCCCCTACCGCCGGGGCTATCTACTATATGGTCCTCCAGGCTGCGGCAAATCCAGCTTTATCACTGCTTTGGCTGGCGAGTTGGAGTACAGTGTTTGCCTACTGAATCTGTCGGAAAGGGGCCTAACCGACGATCGACTTAATCACCTTCTAAACGTGGCCCCGGAACAGAGTATCATTTTGCTGGAGGACATTGACGCCGCTTTCGTGTCGCGGGAACAAAGCTCGCAGCAAAAGTCGGCTTTCGACGGCCTAAACAGGATAACATTCAGTGGACTTCTAAACTGCTTGGATGGCGTGGGATCGACTGAAGCTCGCATAGTTTTTATGACCACGAACTATATAGATCGCTTGGACCCCGCCTTAATTCGCCCGGGACGAATCGACCTAAAGGAATACATTGGCTATTGCACGCCGTATCAATTGGAAGAAATGTTCAAGAACTTCTTCGGCAACAGCGAGTCCACGAAGGCGGAAGAATTCGCTAAAAGAGTAAATTCCTTTGGCCGTTCCGTGAGCCCCGCTCAAGTTCAAGGTTTCTTTATGAAACATAAATTATCCTCGCCGCAGGAAGTTATTGATTCGTGTGAAAATATTTGGGAGAATGTTTTGGGCGACAATAAAAAGAATAACTAAGAAATATTACGGTAACTGTTTAACTCATAAAACCTATCGCAGCATATCTCTCCCTGGCCAAAAATCGCCTAAAACCAACATAATATTTTATATATTATGATTTAATTACATTTTTATAGGTAATTTAAAAATATGAACTATGTTCTAAAATATATGTATATATTTTATGTGACATTTAAATTTGATTAGTCCTTTGATCTTCTCGGCCTTCCCACCTTTCCTTTCCTTTGACCAAGCGTTCCATTCGAGTTAGCGGGCCCCTTAAGTAATTTGTGCCAATCCTGCTCACACACCAAGCTTGCTCCTAACATAGTATACCTGGAGAAAAAGTTGTTTTAATTTAATAAATTAATATTCGAACCGTACATTTACCTGTCGCCTGGGCGCAGACTTGATCCACACTTAGCACAACTAAAGCACCTTAGATGAAATACGCAATTAATTATTTGTTTTTGTTGATTTTGTAAATCAATATTATTTATTCCAGTTAGGGCTTTCGCTACTAGTTCGCTCGGAGGTATAGTTTCTCCACAACCAGAACAAACTCCAGAGCAGCCAAACATACTGGAAACAGTTTTTAAAGAATTAATTATAAAAAAATAAAAAAAAGAAACGGAATTTAAAAGCTTATCATACCTGGAATAGTCCTTTTTGCAAAGAATCAGGCCTCGCCTCGTAAAACAGCTGGAGCCAACTTCTGCTAGCATAGCGCCGCAACAGTGACATTTAAGACAACCATTGTGCCAATATCTGTCTAGAGCGTATAAAAGGTATCTATCACTTATTTTATCTGCAATTAAATAAAAATATATTATTAATGTTGACAAATTAGTTACTTATTACAAGCTTACCGCCACAACCACCACACACTTTAATAAGAGAGTTAGAGTGAATTAGCTGTTGATTATTGAAATCGTTTGAAGATTCGTCCATGAACGATAGCTGAGACGACGATATATTCGAGTTGGTTTCGACAATGTCCTTAGTGTGATTCGAGTTTCTGTAATCAATTACTATGGGGGCGAAGTTCTCTGGACTAGATGAGTCTTGATGATGTGCCGCTAGTATGTCTCTATATGAATGAAACGTTGCATTCATTGCTAAAAATGTTGATGACTTAAGTCGTAAAAGGCATAAAGGTCCTGTTTATAGTATAAACCCTGGAAATAGACAAGAAGAAACGAGCGTATAGTAACCTACGTATATAAGGTCTAGTAAATATAATTTGAATTAAATTAAACTTTTGGTATTATATTTGTGTTGACCAACCTTTCGAAGCTCGTAAATATGAAGATCAAACTTGTAAGAACTCCATAATCGTAGTGCCTCGACCATGAAATATCCGGTGGTCACAATATAATCCACAATATACAAACGAAAGGTAAATATATCTAAAATAATATGAAAATAATTTTAATTAAAGACACATTTGTTTAATAATGATACATGTATGTGACTGGTTTATGGCATGCAGAAATATATACTGAAGACATTATTAAATGGTTAAAAATTGGCACAAAAAAAACCCTTTTTGCCTTTTCAATCTTTACATCATAATTTTATAAACAGTTCAGAATATGATGAATAATGATTACTCTTAGGTCTCACTCACTGGATAAAATATTTATTATTTCAATCGATGACTGCAGGGAATTGGTATTTTAATAGTGTCTCCTGCAATCATCGACAATAGCGAGGGAAAGCCATCACTGCCTAAAACCAATGAATGTAATCTTTGCAATTTATTTCCAATTCGAAATTAATTTCTGATCCATTTTGCTTTGCTTCCACAGCTGTCCATACATACGTACGTACATACAAATGCATAAAAGTAAGAAGCCCGTATGTACAAACATTCATTTCGTTCCGAACGCCTAATGTATGTACGTCCATATATATGTACATATGTGCGTAAAGCTGCGGTCTTATGCCGATAGATTAATCAATAATTAAATTTCGTAAATTGATTCGCGCACCATAGAGCACCTCGTAACTGATGTTAAACTTTTTTATATATATTTAATTAAACTTATTTGCTGTCAGTCACACATTGCAAAATTTTTGTGTACATATATATGTACATAGGTTTAGTTCAGTTTAAACACACAGCATTAAACCATCCTTGCATTTTATAAACCAAAATGTACTTTTCAACTTACGCACTCATCAATTAATTATTAAATAGCGAAAAATTCTCAGACGACACCATGAGGAACAGCAAAATCGTTTTAGTTTCCAACACCATTTCTTGTATACGACTTTACATACCAAACTAATTCATAGATATGAAATAGTGATGCTGAAAACATCGATGTTTTCGACATCAAGGTTTTTCTTGGCGAGGTTAGGCGATTCATCGATGTTTGATGTTCGATGTTGCATCACTAGTGGGAAGACCACCCAATTTTTTAACACCATGCTGCTAGGTCACCCCTATTACCCCACCATGCATTTTACCACCCAATTTTTTAAACACCATGCACAGGAATGGACGAATAGGTAAAATTTACCGGTACCGATTCGTCCATTCCTGTGCATGGTGTTAAAAAATTGGGTGGTAAAATTTACCGATTCCCGTGCATGGTGGTAATGAAAGCAAGCAATCCGCGATTCCACAGGGTGTTCCGTGCACTTTTACATTTTAATCGGTTGAATTCGTTTGTTTTTCGAGGGAAAATATCGCATTCAGTTTTGTCTAGCGATTTTCGCCAGAACAGTAATTTATTTATGTATATCTAAGCAATTAAGTATAATGGATGTTTTAATTCATATAATCAAAATATTTCCTTAAACGGGCTTAACTTAACTTCCAAATGTATTTCAAATTGACACAAAGAATAACTTACAATCTGCTAGCGTTTTATAAATAAATAAACTTACTTCCCTGAAATCGGGTTTTAAAAACAATACTTCTTTTACAAAGTTTATAAAGATATCAGAATTAAAATTATGTTTTCATAAGATATATTTATATTATCCTTCAGGAACCTTTACTTGGCATAGTGCTTTTCAACAAAATACAAGAAATACTATAACATTGAGATATGATAATCGATTAATTTATACTCGTTTAATGATACAAACAAAAAAATAAAATAAAATATTGCATCTACACAAATTCGACCAAATGCTTCTTTTTATTCATATAAAATATCTGATAAATTAAAACCAGTTTTTCTGTAGATTAATCGATAAAATAAATACATATCGACTTTTTTCCAGAGAAATATCGTGTGACTGTGGTTATTAGCTATTACCTAGAAATTTGATCACACTTTCTGCAATGTTGAAGAAACAATCGGTTTAGCATGAAAAATATCTGTGTAATCTTTTGCTTACACTGATAACCGATTATGTAAACATTCCTCTGTACTAGAAATTGAGAATGCATCGATATTTTAGAAAATATCGATGTTTTATGGCGACTATTGATGTTTTGACATTTTTTTCCGATACTTACAGGATGAACATTTAATGTTAAAAAAAAATGCAGCATTAAATATAAAAGTATTTAAACAAATTATTTATTCAAATATGGTAATTCTAGAGTTTAATTTTTATCCTTTGCAAAATAACAATTTAGTAACTTATATTAAGAATAAATCTATGATGTTAAATCAATGGAAATTATTCGGCTCGTGCTATTAAACGGCTGAACTGTCGTGGAGATTGGGTCAAACGTACTACTACTCTCAGTAGTGATCGGGTTTGATGGGCTTTTCTCCGTATTAGCCGCCGCCGCCGAATGGGCGTACCAGTCTGTAAGTCGGACCAATTTTTTGGAAAAATTGCAATTCTCTTGATTGTATTCCTTCCTGTGCTGCTCCTGCGTGTCAGTATAGGTATTCGATGTGGTTAGAGAGCTAACCAATGAATGATTTGTAATTGTGTCAACAGTGCATCGACTAAACACCGAGTTAGCCTTATAATTTGAAAAAATGTATAACGACTGTTGCAAGGGCTTAACCGCAGTATTATCGGGAGCCGACGATGATTCTGGCTCAGAGGCACCTTTGCTTGAGTCATTGGTTCGTCTGCTAGACTTTCTATTGTTGTTGTTATGCGTTAGTTTAATTATAGTTAGCGCATCGGAGTCAAGCACTTTAGTACTACTTTCGTCATCATCGTCGTCTTCCGACGAGCACAAATCAATCGTATCGACAACTACTTCGCTCGATGGCGAGATCCTCCAATGCGAATTGAGCGAATTGTGGCGCGTTAGTCTTATATTTAGTTTTGTATTTGCAGCAGCCTGGCTTTGCTCCTCCATCACTATCTGTTGCTCCGATATCTTTTTCAATCGAACTGAAATTGGACGGCATTGCTTGATTAGCGGCGAATTTAAAAACAAAAAATTCTCAGTGGTATCCCGGCGTTTAACAAACTGACGTCTCGGAAATGAATAAATATGAAAATTGTGTTCATGCGATTTCTTAAATGTACAATGAACGTTCATGCTGCCCGATTTCTTTTCGAAAATCTTTTGCCTTGATGTGTTAGTTTTAGCAATTAAGGGCGTATAACAAAATCGATCCAAGCGCTCCTGCCTTTCCGAAATATATTCCATCGATATAGTTTGCTTCGTCGTCTTTAATAATTGCTGACCCGCAGGTGATGATATTGGGATAAACGAGCATCGACTGAATGAATGAACTGTGCGATTCCTTCGTGCCGGCAATCGTCGGCTTTTCCTCGATGTTTCTGTTGATGCCTCTTCACTGAATGAGTAGGTTTTTTGCTTTTCATTAGATAAGCAGCTGACGTCGGAAAACTTAGATTGCAGGCCAAAGTTCAGAAGGAAGGCGTTGCGCAGTTCGTCATCCTCAGTTTTTCCTTCACATTTGTTGTTATCTGGCGGCTCTGGCGAATCACAAAGTATAACATCGTCTTCCATGCAACAGATATTTTCGTGTTCCTGCCATCCCATATATGTTAAGAATGTTTTTCAGGGTTATTCTTACTATATTACTTAGCTTACCAGTATAGCTTCTTTCGAATAAAGTTCAGCATCACAGTTGTCGCATAGATAAATATCAAAGGGTGGTGGCTCAACCATCATATGTTGCGAGTTTTCATTTAATGAACTGTTGTTATTCTTTTGCAGTAACAAACACTTTCTGTTCTTTTGCTGTCTGTCATAAGACTGCAAAAATTTCCAGTAATTAAGCACTGTAGTTTGTCAAATATTAATTGGTACTTACCATATTTTCATTGCGAAATGTAACCAGCAATTTGTTGTTTCTTCTGTCATACAATGACGTCGTTGAGTTATAATTGTTTATAAATCTCAAACTAGCGTGCTCGTATGCAGCTAAATCGTTACAAAATCTTAAAAGGAATAAGCTTTTGTGAAATTGATAGCATATAACCACAATCTCTTTCATTTTCTCCATCCAATTCTACAAAGAGAACAAGAGAGTTAGTTCATAATGAAACATTTCGTCAAAATGGGAATAATCTGGTCACATTCTAGAGACTTGATATCAATTGTAGCACATCTCTGGGAGTTATTTTAATTTATATTAAATCCACATCAATTTATATGGTCCCTCCGAATAACGACTATATCAAATTAATCAAAGGTTAAATTAAACGCTATTCAGTTGAACCATATGAAGGTTAAAGTTAAGAAAAAGCTTACCCCAACAAATGCTTTTGGCTTTTTTAATGGAATTTCGAATGGCGCATTTTCGGGCCACCATTCTGGTTCACTGCAATCTACTTTCTTTGGTAAGTTTATATGTCCTAACGAGCACTGTACCATGAATGGAATAAAGTTTTCTAATTGCGGCTCTGTTATTTTCTCTAATGATGTCGGATATCCGTTAGCAAAAAGAAGTGGTAAATTGGATATCATGTTGTGCTGTGCTTTATCCTTTTCATCCATTGTCACTGAAATCAAATAAGAATAAAAAATAGTTAAATAAATAATAATTGGTTCCCAGAGACAAGCAAATCTGCAGCCAACGACTATCGCTTAAAATGTATCCTTCATTTGGATCTTTGTTAGTTCGTAATACAGTTGAAAGGTTCTGTGTGGGGAATAGGAAAAGAAGAAATAAAGATAGAAATTAAACTCCTGCAGGTCTTGAAAGCAAAACTATGGAGTTGTTGATGAATCATCGATGATTCATCAGGATTGTTCATCATTATTCATTGTACTGCAGGGGTAGTAGGAGGGAAGATGCCATTTAAAGACTCAAGTGAAAAGCAGACAACATCTGTTGACCGAAAACACAATTAAGTGTTTTGTACACAGACTCATGGTTTCTAAAAGGCATCGACTTTTCTCAGACAGTGTCCTTTAGACACGTAGATGTGGTTGACAACTATTCGCGACATCTGGTAAAATATTGAATACCGTCGATACCAGTAGGTACATAATTTGTAACATGTAGAAGATTCGAGTCACACAGGATTCTGCAAAAAAGGTACGAAGATTACAAATACCTGTGCGCTTTACATCATATCATATGCGCTTAACAGATACTTTACAACGATTGGTTTGATAAGTTAAACTGAGATTTAAGATACCAAAAGCATACATTTACATGATCTTTTTAAATATCTACCTTGCTAGGAAAGATATAAACTCTTATACGCGTTCGCAAAAAACTCTCTTCTCTGTGTATGTATACCCAAGCATGCTTTAGCTCCGGCCAGTGAGAGTAGCGTATACATTTTCTCTTTTTTTTTTATCTACATCAGTAGAGTTTATAAGACTGCGTTTATCGATTGGCATAGGTAGAAGTTTGAGTCAATTTTGTTATATTTTAGCAGATAATTTTATTTGGAGAGCTTGTTTTAATCCTCTTCATATAAAAAAACAAAAAGTTATGAAACCACTCTAAATGGCTGCTTATGCGATTTCGCCTATAATATATCACAGAAAAAGACAAAAAAATAGGACATCAGTTATGAACAGCTAGATAACCTTATCAACTAATTTATAAAATGTTGAATTAAGGTTAGGGTTCACACATAGTATAAGTCTTTGGAGGTCGGTATAAGTTCATGAATACTATTAATCATATCGGTAGTTTCCTGACTAAGGTACGGCCACACTTTTTTCGTTTTGCGTTTTTGCTGTCAATCGTACAATAACAATAGATCTACATTTTAACATTTTTTTCTCTTTCCCTTCCTTTTTTCTTTTGCTATTAGCTTTCATAGCCATTAGGCTATGACCCCGTTACCGTGTGCTTATGCAGCAAACGCTGCCATCTTGCTCAGACCAAAATCTAGTGGTTACACGCCTTACCATTTATTACACTTAACGAATCTTGGAACACACTCGTAATTGATTCCAGCTCCGTTCCATGTTAAGAAATTTGAATGTGGTGTTTTAGCTATACCACGAATCCCGTTATTTTAGATTACCTAGCGAAGCGACCGTCCCGTAAATTGTATGTCCTACTGCCGTTTGCTTTACTGCAAAAATCACGAATGGCTTTCATATGTGTACATGTATCTACACGCACACAAACATTCAATGTATACCAAGGGAACTAGAATAACTTGGCAAATTCAACTTTTGCTGCCTGGCTGCTTCCTTCGAAGTACACACACGCTGGCACTCACGCACATACACTGCTATGAATACTATATGTATGTACATAAACACTGTTAAACAGTCATATGTTTCACGGAGCAATCACACAGTTTTATATGCTGTGGTATAAATACCACATCTGATTTAGACGAGTGTATGTAATACACTCGACGAAAATTATTGCAAAATTCTAGAGTCGGTTATGATTAAATCAATGGTTTCGATGTAATTATGTTGTTTAGCTGGATGTTGCAAAATAAAATTTAGCCACAAAATGCACTAGCTGCTCTGGAACGCTCAATGCTATGGTCTTTGCATACATGTACATATCACGAAAAAAAAACCAATAGAAAACAGTCTCAATAACCTCTATACAAGTAATACCATTATAAGAACGCACCTAAAATTCACAATGGTTAACAGAACGCAAGACAGGGATAGATCCACAATCACAAATATGATAACATAGCAGTAACAATACACAACACTTTCTTCGTAAAAAATTAATTTGTTGTAGATGATATCGAATGGTTTAAGTAAGATCTCACTGACAAATGTAGAAATCGATTGTGAAAATTACATTGACCGTTGAAAATGAAACGCGGAAACGGAACAAAAACTTTAATTTTTACTTCTTACGTAAAAAGACATTTATTTTATTCATTTTAGTTTTTTAGAAATATTTACGACGAATTTAAAGGTTTTAAATTATCACTTTTGGAATGACATAATAATTGAAGATGTCTACGGACATGAACATTTTACAATAAATATTATATATAAATATTTTTCTTTTAGCTTAAGATAATCACATTACTCACCAGTAATAAAATTAATACTACCTAATGTATTGTAATATATTGATAATAACACAGCAGTTTCCAATTTAGGGAAAAAAGAATTCATTCAATAAAATATGTAGCACTAATACTCTTTCTCCATAGTCAATCCGTGTGGTACAGATGGGATTTTAAAAAGTCTGATTCCCAAAGAGCACATCCAGATAACAGCTGATAGATCATCAAAACAAATGCGTTAAAATGCATTATGCCAAGTTGTAGAAAAACGAACTACCCAGATTAATAATATTTCTTTTCATAAAACTTAGCACAATGTATTGTCTATAAACATTTTAATATCCGTTTACGGTACGCATTTTGTGTGAACTCACAGTTAACTGCAGTTCTAGTTTTTGCTGGTCGTATTGACATTCCTTCCCAATGTCCCAGTATAGACATAATTTCAAATTGAAGAAACTCTTGTTAAAAGTATCGATAATTCTGAACAGCTTGTATTCGCTAATTGTGCAACGTGTTTAAGCAAAAGACTTAAAATGAAAGTTGAGGCACTGGATAAATTCTGGACTGACAAAAGTCGGTATGATATTGCAGAAAAACGGTTCTACGAGGGCCCCCAAAAGGTAATTAAAACAGTGTATTTTAAAATATCTACATACATAGTATGTATGTAATTGTACAATTCACGTGGCCCGGTTACTGGAATGTTTTCCAAATTTTTCGCGAAACATTGGGCAAAAGTACACAGTTTGTACAGTTGTATAATGTTTGAATGCCTTAGGTGCACCTATTTTCATTGTAATACGCAATAGTAACAGTAATATATAAGACTGTATTAATATTAGTATATTCCCGTTCCTGTATGTAACAGGTGCATTTGCTTTTTCTGACCCTGCAAAAGTATAAAAATAAACGAATCGCCAATTCGATATAGCAATCACTATCAGGTTGAATCTAGATATATTTGTTTTATAGAATAATTAAAAACTCGAACATAGCATGTTTTTGAGGCATGCAAACGTCTTACATTATTTTATACTGATAAGTAATTACTGATTACTTTCCAGCTTGGCAACAAAAATAAAAATGTATTAATCTTTGAATATGCAGTTCTTATTATTTATTGTAATGTTTGCCATCCCACTTAGGGGTCTTTCTCAGACACCCAAAACTAATAAAATGCCATGCATGTGTACCTTTTGTTTTATGTACTACTATCCTTCCTTTTCACAAATTAAGGTACATTTTTGTTGTTTACCGAGCTTGTATAGTTTTTATTCTCAATATTGATCAATCCATTAGTTTACACGAGTAATAAATAGTGTTGTCTTGTTCTTTAAGGTCACTGATCGCAGCCACTACAGCCCCTTAGTAAGCGAAATTGCAAAGGCTAGGGAACACATACAGAACTCATTGGAAAAGGTAACTATTGCGAATACCCATTTGCCTTCCTTTTCTTTTTTTTAAACGCCTGGTTATGTTTTTCGTATATTCTGTATGTTATTCGTATTTCTAGGTAGCAAAAACTACATTAATCGCTTGATTTATTATCAAAATTTCGTATTTTTTTTTAACCTTTATATTATTATTTACTATTTACTAATTCGGTCTCCTTTTAATTGCAGATTGACGGAGTTACCTTGGACGATGGCTCCAACTCGCCTCTCGCCAGCCGACTCTCCCAGCTGGAGAGCGAGAATAAGGAACTTAAATCCGAAGTTGCCACACTGAACAAGCTGTTTAATGCCCTACTCAAGCGCGTGGATACGGTTGAAGCTCAACTCAAATTGACCAACGGCGAGGCAAAGAAGTCAGAAGCACCAACAAACAGCCAAAAGGAGCAAAAGGAGGACGACGATGATGTCGATCTATTTGGCTCGGACAGCGAGGAGGAGGGAGAGGAGGCTGCGCGCATAAGAGAAGAACGTTTGGCGGCCTACGCTGCTAAAAAATCCAAGAAGGCTGTCATTATCGCCAAGTCGAATATCATTCTTGATGTCAAGCCGTGGGACGATGAAACCGATCTTAAAGTCATGGAAACCGAAATCCGCAAAATCGCCCTCGATGGCCTGCTGTGGGGAGCTTCTAAATTCGTTCCTGTTGCCTTCGGCATTCAGAAGCTCAGCATCTCTTGTGTGGTTGAGGACGACAAGGTTTCTATTGACTGGCTGACCGAGGAGATCGAAAAACTTGAAGACTTTGTTCAGAGCGTTGACATTGCTGCCTTTAACAAGATCTAAGTAGAGTGTATAATTTATCAAGCGCAGATTCGGATTTACCTCATTACGAATGGGTGTCATTTAAATAAATATTTTGATAATACAAACTAATATAAAAAGGGGTTTCAATATTTTAAACACATTTATTAAAAAATTATAAAAAAAAAGTACTTATAAATGTAATATTTCGGTTCACAGCTAAACTTTAAATTATAAAGTATTATTAGGGTTTAAAGTGCGGGGACTAGTTCTCATAAAGCTCTACAAAATATAAATATGTAATGAAACACATTACTAAAGCATCTAAAGCATAATTTCATGTTCTGCTTGCGTTGTTGTTGAGGTTTTTCGCGCCAGCTCACAACTGCCTGGCGTCGACCTGAGTGTGGTCATTGCTGTGCTGCTTGGCGCATAGGATTTGGTCAGACCCACTCGATTTCTGTTCGACGTGACGTTAGTGTCCGCTTGCAGACCTGCAAAATTGCGTAAAAGTTTTACAATTAATTTAAAGTACTTTAGTTTCAGATGGTCAAATATATAAAATTTTGCAAGTAACAGTTAAAACACCTGAAAAAGGCCATTGGTTTTCACTCTTATTTGCTCTGTAACAATTTTATTTGTATTGTTTCCTATAAACTCACCTATTTTCATTAATATTTCATTCCAAATTCGTCGCTTAAAAACAAAAATGAAAAACACAAATATGCCCAGAAGAACATTGAACGAATCGCTTATGGTCCAAAAGAAGGTTTTCTTACGATCATAAAAAATAATGCTTAAAATTTCCAAAAGCCATGTTATTCCCATGACAAAGCACAATTTTGTGTTCATAACGAATCTGGTTTTATCTTGAAAGAAGCGTCTCTTTAGCACGGGCTTGTCACTGTTCAAGCTCTGCATCTTGTAGATTTCGTTTTTCACCTTATTGCAATACTTCATGGTAAGCACGAAAAGTATTAGGTTAAAAATGAAAAGTATTCCAACGGGGCCCGAAAAAAACAGTAAACTGGCTGACCCAAAAGAATCATCTAGAAAATAGACAAGGAATAAATATTTGATATTTGCTAAATTCACACAGAGTTGCTTACATGTAAACCAGCAGCGACCGTGACCAAAATTTGGACGAATAATATCAGGTAAAACATTGGACTTAGTAAAGGCCACTGTAATGCCGGTTAATAGGGTGGGGAGTCCCCAGCCATAGCAGGAGTACCAAATAAATTGCCTTCGTTGCTCGCTTTTTTCGCAACTTTTTATTTTCGTCGATCTAAAATTTAATTATACAGGTAATAATTTATGGTTTATGTGAGCTAATAAATAATTAAATTGCAATCAAAAATTAACTAAATAACAGGTAATATACATATGTATCTAAAAAATGTTGGGTTTTTATTTATTTATTTTGGTTATACAGTAGAATCCGGTTATAACGACTCCGCTTATAGCGTCCGACCGGTTATTACGACGAAAACTTGATGGCTTGGTTGGTCCCCATACAAACTTATATGAAAGGGCCTCCGCTTAGTACGTCTCCGCTTTTAGCGACGAACCGCTTATACCGACGAGATTTTTGACAATTCAACCGGTTATTGCGACGTGCCGGAAAAAAATACAGCGAAATAATGCCAAAAAATTTAAACTACAACCGACGGTGTCACCTACATCGATGTTTCGATGTTTTTAAGAAAAAACATCGACGTATCGATACCTCGCCAATGTTTTTTTCCGCTCTGGTGTGCAGACCTCATAGCCTATTCCCCGTTATATGTTTTTTTCTGTTTTTTCAAGTAAAAAATGTATTTTAATTTGCAATTTATTAAATTTTTTGTTTTGATTTAAAAAATAATTTGTTTTATTTTAAAAGCTATTACGAACATGGCAACCATAAAAAAAAAATTTTTTTTTGCTCCTTCCGGTTTGTGCGTTTACCGGTTATAACGACGTAAAATCGTCGGTCCCTTGAAAGTCGTTATAACCGGATTCTACTGTATTTGGACACATTTAACTGATTCTTACCCGAAAGTTTTCCATATGTCAAAGGAAGTGATATTCATCCAGGAAAATGCAGCCATCAAGCAAAAATATACGAAAAATCCTAAAAGAAACAAACATTTCAAAAATTAAATTTAAAAAATACATACATATATCGAGACAAAAAAGTCAATTTGAATCATATTAACATTTCAATTAATTTAATGTCACTTATTTTAATTGAAATATATACAAAAAAAATAAAGATTATTTAAGTATTTCATTTCTCATTCCCTTAGAAAAGTAAATAGTTTTTTTTATAAGCGATGCTTAAAGATTTCCATAAAATATTTTTGTTATTCTTAATAGAGCGTCGTCATTGTTGATTATATGCTTTTAGTAGTTTGTTATTACCGACACGCACAAACTCCCAGCAGGACATTAAACGTTTGTTGTTGACCATTAATTAGGGTGATATTAACTTACCAGAAAAGAAGCAGACGTCATCATTGGATGTGGGCTTTAATTGACCCAACGCAATACTCATATACGCCAAAAACAGACTGATAACAAGGCAAATAAGGATTTTACCAGGAAGATTACGTAATTTCGCAATCGATATGTAAACAATCAAGGTCATGGCGTAAAAGCAACAGGATATTAGAAGACCTATGGGATACATTCGAAATCGAAGGTGATCATTTCCAACTACCTTTGTGTCAAAACAAAGGAATGTGTACAGCTGCTCTGAAAGAAACGGAGGCAAAGAATTAATGATTATTTTAGTTAGGTTAAGTTTAATATAAAACAATTTATTTTTTTCAAAGTTTTTAATTTCCATTTTTTTTTACCAGGAAGTTTACCTTTTGATTTGGTCGAACTCGTTCCAAACAATATTGAGTATTCGTATAGCGTTTTCGAGTATTTTGAATAATGAGTGAGCCATCGGAGGAGTTTATTGTGTGTGCATCGTCTGGAAAGTTATCTGGATCCAATCGAAATTTTTGGCACTGTAATCTATGAAGTATGCCAAATTCTGAAAGAAAGTATAATAAAATTTCAACTCCAATCTTAAACGTATTTGGGCAGCCAGCAGTCTTATTTAACTTTTTGATAACTAATGTTATTTCGCCATTCTGACCTATCCTAACAAAACTGAAGTGTGTCAACTACATATGTATACATACATATGTTGATACAAAGGTGCTACTTTTAATGGGTTATTTTACCCGATAACAAAGGTAATTAAAACGACAAAATAGTGGCAACGCTAATGACTTATCAGGGTGCAATTACAAAAAATTCTCAAACTAAATATAAGTAATTCTGTTTTTCATTCATTGAAAACTATAGACCATAAATATGTTTATGTATTTCAAGATTTTCGCCCTAATTTGAGTGAAACAGGTGACCAACCATATGGAAGCAATCAAAACGATCCGGCGGGAATAGCTATTTCCCTCCATATTTTACCGAATCAATGAGTGCTAATCGATAATTACCAGAAATAAAAAATCATAAAAGAGCAGTTCTTCGTAAAATATTGGACCACATTTGCCACAATCACATAACTTATAATCTATACAGCTCTTACCTGATGGCTTTGAGAAGTTTGCGTTTATATTGAGGTTTTGAAAGCCCTGAAAATCATAATTAGTCTCGTCGCTCTTACAATAGGTACTGGAATTGCCTTTGGCATACATTTCGCCTTCGCCACAGCATCGTCGGATACACGGTAATTTTTGGCAAACTTTCCTGTCCTGACACGCTTGAACTATAAACTTTTGGTGCGAAGAATACTTTCTTTTCGATGGAATTTCATAACCATCATAAATGGCATCTATGCAGAATTTCGATAATGGCAAGCTATTTGATCCATCCTTCCAACCCAATGAACTTTCACTGAATTGCACTATTTTTGAGGTTACCGTATATTCCACAAAGGCCTGGTTATCCGAACATCGCATGGAGTAGTTATCAAAAAATATAATTGGATTGTTGATGATAGAAGAGTAAACAAAGAAATCGGTTTCGCCAAGTACGATGCACGTATTATTTTCGGAAACGTAAATAGAGCCCAGTGGGCAGCACTTGTTTACATATTTAACACTTTGAGACAACACATTCTTTTCGAATTCACAAGACAAGACGATGAGCTTTCGCTTGTCTAATTGCCCAACGCAGGAATTATTTTTTAAATACAAGGAACTTTCACTTTGATCCGTTACGTTTAGAATAGTAATTCTTTTGCACTTTGGTAACTCATATATAAGGTTATCTGAGTCATTATGGGGCGGTTCCGGGCCCTCTAATCCCAGGCCTTGTGGGGCTATCATTTCGCCTATTACTTCAATCGGAACCGGAAATTCGTAAAGGTTTAGGGTTTCGTTAGAAGCACACTGGTAAATATCCGAGTTATTCAAGTCGCGGTATTTGAACAATATTGAGTTTGGTCTGCAGCATATTCGAACGGAGCACCCTTTTGAAATAATGCCACTAAAAATCAGAAATACTACACTTAGTCCGTTGATCATGGCTGTTTACGGATTGAATTTGATTTGCAATGACCAATTTCAGGGCGTCTTGTGTAATGTTTGTATCTCTTTTCTTAGAACGGACTTTTCATATCTTATCATTGAATCGTTATCGGGACGGCAATATAAACTTCGAACCGTATGCAGTTGGTTGATTTACCGAACTAAACACTAAGCGTCTTCGCAATTCCTCTTCACGAGCAAACGCGAAATGTTTATGAGTAAACACATTTGGCTTATGTACACACCCAGGCAGTGGTATAAGTCCTCTAGGTATATAGCCAATACATTAATGGAATTGAATTGGTCAGCTTGTACAAATATGTAAGAAAGTTTATGCCCCACGGAGTGATAAACACTTGCCATGCTGGGAGCACACACCGGCTATAAATGAAGCTAATGACTACATATTTATTGTATGTACGTAAATATATATGTGCATTTATATGTTTCCACAAATTTCAATTGATGTCTTTGTACACAGTAGTTCCCAATGGCATGTCCGATCAGGTCTGTTCTTGTTTGCGCACATTGGCCCACATTCTGCAAGAAATTTAACAAAGTTCGGTGGCTTCCATTTAACTCTACCTTACATTTCAATTTGTTTATTGACTTAAAAAATTACATACATATGTAAATTAATTAAATTTATTTTAGATATTGACAAGTTTTTAATTGATATTTATAAAGGTTTTTGTTTTTCTACTGTTAAGTATATAAAAAGACATTTGTCAAGTATAATACCCTGTATAAAGATTAATTGTTTTCGTAAAGGTGTAATATTGAGGAGGATATTATTAAGTAATATAGTCAAAATGATTCACTTCAATCACAAAATCATCCCCAAGCATTTATGAACGTCAACATAATGCATATAACTTGTTTGCTTTCTTATATTGGCACACACTAGCGCATATATTATATTTTGCAAAAACAGCTGTTTATCGAAAATAATCGATATGTGAGTTGTTCTATTCAAACTATTCCAATTGGTCAGTAAACATTATTATTTTATTTTACCAACTGGTAATTAAGGTGATGATATTATTTTTATACTAAACATATAAATAAATATAAATACAACAATTTGTATATAATTTTGAAAATAGCTTTCAAAATTGATTTACATTTGCTATTGTTGCTCTTCTCACAGTTTCGTCTACTTCACGTGGGACAGTTTAGGTTTAGTGACCGCAAGTATATAAACAGAAAATAATAAAACAAAAATTTTGTGAGACTGTTTTTTCTTTCAAATATTACATATTAAATAAAATATAAACAATATAAATATAAAAATGAGATTTATCATACATGAGTACCACAATTTATTGAAAATACTGTTTCAGTTCAGCGTTCCGAATGCGAAAGAAATGTCTTATAATGTGTTAGCATATTACACTCTCTGAAAATGTTTGCAAAGACAATGAAATTTGTATTATTGATAGCATGTTGTAAGGCGACTTGATTATTTTGTAGCCTAAACGCAATTTTTATCGAAACGCAAAGTTGAATACGTGAGCAATATAAATAAATCGGCAATTGCAGTAACTTGAACAGTCGGCCAATATTGAGAAAGTTTAAAAATTTTAAAAGAAAGTAGAATATATTATCTATGAGAACAATGATGACGGAAAAGTTGAATTCTGGGCACACTAATTTAACAAGCAAAGGGTTTGTATATTTATTAATATTTGTTGTACATGATGGTTTAGTACACCTATGATTATATGTTTACATGATTGCGTCTACACAAGTTTGTGCTGTGACGTTAAACAATTCAATGCGGCTTTCCAAAAAATAATACCGCTTTGAAAATTTTTAGATTAGTGTATACATATGTATATATATGTATGTGTATCTATTTGTTTCTCGAAGAGCTCTTAATTAATTATCATCAAAAGTAATTTTTTTGTATTGTTATCTAAGAAATAAAAGAGTAAATATTGATATTTACGCTAAATTAGTTCCTTTAGTAGGTGCACAAACTACCGTATGCACATACATATTTACATCAGTATGTACATACATGTGCACTCGTGGACACGGCCCGAAAAACAAGTTGCGCTTCTGGACGGCTTTTCTGCACGGAAAGAAAATATACCAAATTTTGAGTAGCACACATTTTGTTACACCTACTCAGCGGCGGAGGGGTGCCATTTTTAATTTGTTACCTTTTTTCACTTTGAATTGTTTTAAAAAGTGATACGGATTGCAATAGCCAATTATACTCTTCATAAAAATTAAATTGATATTAGAATAAACCAAAAGTAACAGGTGCTTACTTATGTTACCGCTATTACAATATGCATATTACTTATGTAAATGTATATACTGCATTTCCATTTTAGGCTTATAAATGATCTTCAAATTGCTGGGAACACTAGTGACGATATGGGCTGGAAATCGAAACTGAAGCTGCCGCCAAAGGACAACCGATTCAAAACAACTGTAAGTTAACAACAATAAAATATGGTATATAATAATAATTAAAATATTTACCTCCTTAGGATGTGACCGACACGCGAGGTAACGAGTTTGAGGAGTTTTGCCTTAAAAGAGAACTGCTGATGGGTATTTTCGAGAAGGGTTGGGAGCGCCCTTCGCCAATTCAGGAAGCAGCTATTCCTATAGCATTAAGTGGCAAAGATGTGCTGGCCAGGGCAAAGAATGGTACAGGCAAAACCGGAGCCTACTGCATCCCAGTTTTAGAACAAATCGATCCCACCAAGGACTACATTCAGGCCTTGGTTATGGTGCCCACCCGAGAGTTGGCGCTACAAACCTCACAGATCTGTATTGAGTTGGCGAAACACTTGGATATCCGAGTAATGGTCACAACGGGAGGCACCATTCTCAAGGATGACATTCTTCGTATATATCAGAAAGGTGGGTTTTAGTCTCATACAATTTTTGGGTGTGTATTGACAAGTCTTCCCATTTTCAGTACAATTAATTATCGCGACTCCTGGACGAATATTAGATTTGATGGATAAGAAAGTTGCCGATATGTCGCATTGCAGGATATTAGTTTTGGATGAGGCCGATAAGCTATTGTCTCTTGATTTTCAAGGCATGCTGGATCATGTTATTTTAAAGCTACCAAAGGATCCACAGATCTTGCTATTTTCCGCAACATTTCCATTGACCGTCAAGAATTTTATGGAGAAGCATTTACGCGAGCCTTACGAAATAAACCTAATGGAGGAGCTAACGTTAAAGGGTGTCACTCAGTACTATGCATTCGTGCAGGAGCGCCAAAAAGTACACTGTTTAAATACATTGTTTTCGAAGCTGCAGATCAACCAGTCTATTATATTCTGCAATTCCACGCAACGCGTCGAATTGCTGGCTAAAAAGATCACCGAGCTCGGCTATTGTTGCTACTACATTCATGCCAAAATGGCTCAGGCGCACAGAAACCGAGTCTTTCACGATTTCCGTCAGGGACTGTGCCGGAATCTGGTCTGTTCCGATCTGTTCACCCGCGGCATAGACGTCCAGGCCGTGAATGTGGTCATCAATTTCGATTTCCCACGAATGGCGGAGACATACTTGCATCGAATTGGTCGCTCGGGACGATTTGGACACTTGGGTGAGTTAAAATTCACTACAAATTGAATTAAAATTAAATTCGATATTCGTTGACAAGTTGTACTAATCTTATGTTTTACAATCTTTTATTTCCAGGTATTGCCATAAATCTGATAACGTATGAGGATAGGTTTGACCTGCATCGAATTGAAAAGGAACTTGGCACCGAAATAAAGCCTATTCCTAAGGTCATTGACCCCGCCCTATATGTCGCTAATATTGGCGCAGCAACCTCTGGCGAAACTGGCAACAACAGTGATCTAAATAATTCGGCGAATGAGGAAGGCAATGTTAGCAAATAAAAGATGCAACAACAACAAAAAACATGTGGATGCACGCAGCAACTGTAATACTAGGATCTGAAGTAGAGTAAAAATCAATGAAATCGATAAAAGCCGGATGAAATATTTCAGAAAACCAAATTGTATTAAAACTCAATAATAAATTCTGAATGTTCGCCTAGTCAACTTTTTGGACTTGGTGAATTGGAAAGAATTGCGTGTTTTCCTTTATTTCCTGTTTGTAGCTAGAGAAGGGTATGGAGCAACGTCACAAGAAGGCATAGGAAAAACCAAACCATTTATAATTTTAATTTAAATAAAATTGATTTATTAGCATCCAAAAATTTTAAGCTTTGCTTGTCCGAGAATATTTACAATAAATGTACAATATTATAAACAAATCATATACATATATATGTAGTCAATAAGCTTGAAAACTTTACGTATTAAATATGTTCGATGAGGAGGAAGATGAGTCCGATTGATCGAAATCAATTTTCGCATATGTGTTGCCGTCTTCGGGGCCTAAGGCAATTGGAGATTCCCGCGAACCTCGCTTCAGATGTTTCGCTGTGGTCTGGCCGCCACTGCAATTGGGAAGATCTAGACTGGCATAATGAAGCTCCGGCTGGGATATGCGTGACGACGAGCGTGCGGGGAAATTCAAATCGGATATATTCAGCAGAACGTTGGGTTGAGGCGACGTTTCGGAGCTTTTCGAGTCTGCCGTTGTTGCAGGCGTCTTTGAATAAGGATAGGGTTTGGCTGTGGTTTTATCAGGAATTATATTAACACTCTCTGTAAGTCTATGTTGTCGCTCAAGATTATCTTTGAGTATGCCCTTTTGGTAGTTTCTCGATGAGGAGATGAGGGAACTGTCGCTTTTTATCTGCAGAATTTTGTAGCCAGCTTCATTGGAGTTGGTAAAATTATTTGCATTATCCTTTTTTTGTGTGTAGTCCTCGCTACTAATCGAATGAACCAGTTTCTTTTCATCGTGGCTACTCATATCTAGGTTGTTATTTTCATTTAGTTTCCCATCTTTCACATTATTTTTCTTTTCAAGCTCGCTTTGAAGCTCGTTGGGTTTATCATCTGGGTTCTTACACTCTACGGCTTTAACCTTTTCATCTAGGGAGGCGGGAACGACGGCGCTCCTGGGGGCCATCTGTTCATTCCACTTTTCAGGACTTATGTTGTATGAACTTACTTTATGAACATTGTCTTTTAGCTTGAGCTTTTCTATTTTAATGGGAAGGCTAATTGTACTGGAAATATTAGTATTTCCCACTGGCTTCATCTCCAGGTAACCGTCCTCTGAGCTGCTTGCTGCCGCTGGTGTAACATTTGTTTTGGCTCCATTAAAGATGTCCTTCTGACTGACGGAGTTTAGGGTTAAATTGGAACTATCACTTCTTGTATTGTTCGCGAACGAGTTCTCAATATATTTGGGCATTTCCTTTTTCTTGATAATCTTTTGCTTTTCCAAATTGGTCGCTTGCGAAAAGTCGATTTCCATTAAGTCACTCATTCGGTCTGGGTTTACCTGTGTTTTCAGACTCAAGAGCGGAGCACTCGTTGATTTCTTCTCGCGGCCCGTCCCAGAGCCTGCTCCTCTGGCGATGTTGCTCTGACTCCTGTTCGTCTCAAACTCGTGCTTGTTGTCCTCGACAAGGACAACGCGCTGCAAATCGCATCGTGGTATTTTCAACTTGGAACCAACCGAGTAAGCTCGTACGCGGTTCGAATTCTGCCCTGTATCATTTATATAGCCATGCCGTGAATTCATCTTTAAATGCTCAATTTTGTTGCCTATAGAATAGGCACGAATCGGTCGACCACAC